>CAUYQV010189775.1:0-11029 GCA_963574575.1 Galagoides demidoff
CTTTCATATGAAAGCTATAACCTAATTATAGCCTAAGAATATGGAGGGGGGAAGGGGGAGAGGAGGGGGGATGGGTGGAGGGAGGGTGATTAGAGGGATCACTTCTATGGTTTATCTTACAAGGGTACAAGTGAATCTTTCTAAGGGTAGAATATGATTGTCTTAACACAATAAGAAAATGACATAAAGGCTATGATAACCAGTTTGATGAAAATATTTCAAATTGTATATGAAAACACTACACTGTACCCCAGAATTGCATTAATGTGCATAGTTATCATTCAATTAAAAAAAGAAAGAAAAAAAAACTGAGAAACACATCCATTACAATTATATTCTTTTCTTAATAGTTTTAAAATGTATCATTCATCATACACATTAGGTGAAGTCCCCCCTACAAACCCTCCCTCTTCTTATTCCTCCCTCAACACCACACTCTCCTCTACCCATCTACATTCTGGACTATAGTTATGTTTCACCATTCATATGAACGTGTAGGTGAGTATATATTGATTTCATAGTAATATTGAAACCTAAGATACTTTTTTTTCCATTCTTGAGAAACTTTACTAAGAAGACTATGTTCCACCTTCACCCAGGTAAACATAAAAGATGTGAAGTTTCCATCTTTTTATGGCTGCATAGTATTCCATGGTGTACATATACCACAATTTGTTAATCCATTCATAGTTCGATGGGCACTTGGGCTGTTTCCATGCCTTGGAAATTATGAATTGGGCTGCAATAACCATCCTGGTATAAATGTCTTTGTTTTAAAATAATTTTTGATCATCTAGGTATATACCTAAAGAGGAATTGCAGGATCAAATGGTAGGTCTACTTTTACTTCCTTGAGTATTCTCCAAACTTCTTTCCAAAAATGCCGTATTAGTTTGCATTCCCACCAGAAGTGAAGAAGTGTTCCCTTCTCTCCACATCCACACCAGCATCTGTAGTTTTGGGATTTTGTGAAATGGGCTAATCTTACTGGAGTTAGATGATATCTTAAAGTGTTTTGATCTGCAATTCTCTGATGATTAAAGATGATGAGCATTTTTTCATTTGTTTGTATGTCCTGTGCCTATCTTAATCAGTGAAGTTTCTTTTCAAGTCTCTTGCTCACATAGAAATGGGGTTATTTGTTCTTTTCTTACTGATTATTTTGAGTTCTCGGTGGATTCTAGTTATCAGACCTTTGTTGGAAGCATAACCTGCAAATTTTTCTCCTTTTCTGAAGGTTGTCTGCTTGCTTTACTTAGTGCCAAAGCTTTTTAGTTTGATCAGATCTCAGTGATGTATTTTTGGTATGGCTTCAATTGTCCAGGGGGTCCTCCTCATAAAATATGCTCCCAGGCCAATTTCTTCAAGTGTTTTCCCTGCACGCTCTTCCAGTATTTTATAGTTCCATGTATTAAGTTTAAATCATTTATGAAGTGATAATCAATTTTTGTTAATGGTGAAACCTGGGGGTCTAATTTCAATCTTCTACAGGTCACCAGCCATTTTATCCAGCACCATATGTTAAATAGGTAATCTTTCCCCCACTGAATATTTTTGATAGGCCTGTCAACAATCAAATGATGATAAGTAGCTGGGTTCATATTTTGGTTCTTTCTTCTGTCCAATGAATTTACCTCTCTGTTATTGTCCCAGTACCCTACTATTTGATCACTATAAATTTGTAGTATAGCCTGAAGTCTGGTAACATGATACCTCTTTATTTGTTTTTATTTCTGGGTAATGTCTTGGCTATTCAAGTTTTTCTGTGATTCTATATAAAATGAAGCACTATTATTTTGAGGTCTTTAAAGTATGACAGTGGTCATACTTAATAGGGAGTGCATTAAATCTGTAGATTTCTTTGAGTAGTATGGACATCTTAACAATGTTGATCTTCCCAGCCATGAGCATGGTATGCTTTTCCACTTGTTAATATATTCAGCTATTTCTATTCTCAGATTTTTATAGTCCTCTTATAGAAATCTTTCATGTCCCTTTAAAGGTAAATTCCCAGATATTTCATCTTCTTTGGTCCTACTGTTAAAGGAATAGAGACCTTGACTATATTTTCAGCTTGACTACTGTTGGCATATATAAAAGGTACTGATTTTTAAGTATTGATTTTGTATCCTGAGATACATCTCTATTCTTTGATCACTTCTAAGAGTTTTACAATTGAGTCCCTGGGATATTCCACATATGGCATCATATCATCAGTGAAGAGTGAGTGGTTTATCTCCTGCAACCATATTTGGATACCCTAGATCACCTCTTTTGCCTGATTGCCATGGCTAATACTTCCATTACTGTGTTGAATAGCAGTGGAGACAGTAGACATCCTTGCCTAGGTCCTGATCTGAGTGGAAACGTTTTCAATTTTACTCCACAGCCTATTGGCTGTGGGTTTACTATAGATAGCCTCTACCAGCTTAAGAAATGTCTCCTATATGGCTATTTTCATAACTGTTCTGATCATGAAAGGATACTAGATATTATCAAAAGCTTATTCTACATCATTGAAGAGAATCACATGGTCTTTGTTTTTATTTTATTTTTGTGTTCTATTATATTTACAGGTTTATGTATATTGAATCAACCCTATAACCCTGGAATAAAACCAACTTGATCATGGTGTTTATTTTTTTTTATGTACTGTTGCATTCTGTTTGCTTGGATCTTATTGAATATTTTTGCATCGACATTCATTAATGATACTGGTCTATAAGTTTTTTTTTATTTGTTGGATACTTTCCCAGTTTGGGGATCAGGGTGATATTTGCTTCATAGAATGTGTTGAGAAGAATTCCTTCTTTTTCTATGCTTTGAGAAAGGTTGTATAATACAACCTTTGTATAGAAGGATTGATAAAATTCTGATGTGAGCCATCTGGTACCCAAACTTTTTTGAAGGGTGGGAGATTTTGTATTATTGATGGTATTTCAGTGATTGGTATAGGTCTATTCAAGATTTCTAGTTCTTTCTTTGTGAGACTAGGAAGGTGACGAGCTATTGGTCCATTTCCTTTAGATTTTCATATTTCTGGGAATAGAGATTTTTGTTGTAATCAATGACGAGTTTGTGAATTTCTGAGATGTCTGTTGTTATTTCACCTTTATCATTTCTGATAGATGATGTTCGAGATTTTACTTTTCTGTTTCTGGTCAGGTGGCCAAAAGTTTGTCAATTTTATTAATTTTTTCAAAAAAAAAACCTACTGTTTGTTTCTTTGATCTTCTGGATGATTCTTTTGTTTTCAGTTTCATTTAATTCTACCCTAATTTTGGTTATTTATTTTCTTCTGCTGGGTTTGGGGTTGGTATGATCTTCCTTTTCCAGTTGCTTGAGATGACCCATCAAGTTCCTCTCTTTCTGTTTTCTTGATGAAGGCTTTTAATGCTATATATTTCCCTCTTAGGAATGCCTTTGTCGTCTCCCACAGGTTTTGATAATTTTTGTCTTCATTATCACTTTTTCCAAAATTTTGGTGATTTCTTTCTTAATTTTGTCTTTGACTAAGCTGTCACTGAGCCTAAGATTGTTTGGTTACCATGACTTTGTTTGAATATTAAGATTCCTGCTGCTGTTCAGTTCAGATTTTATTCCATGTAGGTCTGAGAAGATACAAGGAATAATTTCTATTCTTTTGAATTTGCTGAGGTTAATCTCAGCACCTGTAACTCAGTGGTTATGGCACCAGCCACATGCACCAAGACTGGTGGGTTAGAAACCAGCCTGGCCCTGCTAAACAACAGTGACAACTGTAACAAAAAAATAGCTGGGGATTGTGGCAGGAATGTGTATTCACAGCTACTTGGGAGACTGAGACAAGAAAATCACTTAACCCCAAGAGTTGGAGGTTTCTGTCAGCTGTGACACCATGGCACTCTACCAAGGGTAACATAGTAACACTCTGTTGTAAAAAAAAAAAATTGCTGAGTTTAGACTCATGTCCTAAGATATGATCAGTTTTGGAGAATGATCTATGGACTGATGAGAAGAAGGTATATTTAATTTCATTAGGATGAAATGTTCTGTGCAGGTCTGTTAAGTCCATTTGTTCTAGGGTCAGGTTTAAGTCTACTACTTCTTTGTTTAGTTTCTTCTTGGAAGATGTATCCACTACTGTCAAAGGGGTGTTAAAATTTCCAACTATTATAGTGTGGAAAGATATCAAGTTGTTCATATCCATTAGGGTTTGCTTTATAAATTGAGGAGCATTCTGGTAGGGTGCATAAATGTTAATTATTAAAATTAACATGTTGTTTTTTTCTTTATGTTGGTTTTTTCCCTTTCTTCTGCCTGGTCAAATCTATTACTGAGGGATTCTACTGTATTTGAAGCTCCTCGAATAACTTTTTCACTTCCTTGAGTTTTGCTATCTCTTTTCTCATTGTGTCCATATCTTTTGTGACTTTGTCTTTGAATTCACTAATCTCTTGAGACAACATTATAACTACTCTTTGGATTTCAATTTCTAACTTTTCTTCCATTCTATTCATCTTTTTTGCCATATATATTCTGAATTTGATTTCTGACATTTCACTCATTTGTCTATGCATGGCACCTTCATTTGTACCTCCTTAGTCATTCCTTCAGCAGGTTTATCTACTCTGGTTATTAATGTTGCCAGAGGTCTTGCATTGGTTCTATACCATGTTTATTTTCCACCATTGGGTTGTTAGAACTGGTAGAGTAAGATTGAATTGGGGTTCCTAGGTAGTAGAGATAATCAGTCCCTTACCAAAACACAAGGCTTTGTAATTGTGGTTTATCCCCTACAACTGAAACTTTCAAAGGCCTCTTTCAGAGATTTGCCTGGAGACTCTGAGGACCTACTTGGTGAGATAGTGCATGATAACTCTGTTTTGATATCAACCAACCTCTACCCTATCGTAAGAAGCCACAGTATTAGGTTTAAATTTTGGCTGTGGAGAGATACAGATAGCTATGGTGCCCAACCCCCACCCTTCAGTTCTTTTCCAATACAGAATTTTGAAGGTCAACTTCAGAGTGTCCTGGAGTGAACAGCCCAAGACATGAGTTCCAGTTAAATCGTCTTAGGCTGTACAATCCCTGCTCAACAGGGAGGGATCCAAGGGTCTCCAACAGCACAGTTGGAGCCAGAGGTCCACTCCCCCACCTGCCATACTCAATCCACACCCAGAAAGCCTCTGCTGGCTTGCCCAGATGAAGTCAGGAGACTATGTCCCTGCCTGTAGATCTCAGTCCTCACCTGGAGGCTCTCTTGGAGTCAAGTGACCACAACCTTGCCCTCAGGTGTCAGTCAACACCCATCAAGCCTCTGATCAAGAGTTCCGTTGGATGGCCGGGCGTTGTGGTGGGCACCTGTGGTACCAGCTACTTGGGAGGTGGAGGCAGGAGACTCGCTTGAGCCCAGGAGTTGGAGGTTGCTATGAGCTGTGATGCCATAGCACTCTACCCAGGGGGATAGCTTGAGGCTCTGTCTCAAAAAAAAAAAAAGAGTTCTGTTGGAGTCAGGGGACCATGCCCTTGCCCTCAGGTCTCACTCCACACCTCACAAGCCTCTGCTTGCCTGCTCAGCTGGGGCCAGAGACCAGCCTTGCCCATTGAACTCAGTCCACACTGGGAAACCACTCTCCTGCTTTTGGGTGCCATCAGAGCCTGGACTTCTGCACTCCCTCCCACCAGACAGTCTGAATCGAGGATTAACACCACCTCTGGCCCAGCAAAGTCATAACCAGGGAACTTCTCCTCCTCCTGCAGAGTGCCCCTTTCTTCCCACACCCTCTTCCTTCCCCAGAGTCACAGATTCCAGCCAGATGTTCTGTGGTCCACACTATGCCCAGATCTCCCAGGAATAGACCAAACACTTTGCACTCTGTAGGTGATGGAACGTCAGACCACCATGTGACAGGGAAGGTTGGACTGGGAGTTTGGAATGGTGAGGGGAAATACTTTTTATTTTTATGTCTATCTATATTTATAAGTAGGACTTCCTTGGAGAAACAGACCCAGTATTTAGCAGCTCTCTCCAGTAAGGTAAAATAAGAGGTCTTTTGTTCCCTGATCACTCACAGAGAGTCTGCTGTGGGTCTCTTGCTTGGGGGAGGGGTCTCCTGTACTCTATAGTCTATAGGCTTTGTACCTATAATTTGTTTTCTTGAATGCTCTTCCTTGGAGTCACAGCTTGCTGAACTTCTTTCTTGGCTCAGCTCCCCACCTTTGGCTTCATAGAGTCCGATTCTGTCCAGTTTTTCTCCCTCTAGTCAGCAGCCTATGCCAAGGGTTGCTACTAGTCGGCCATTTTCCCAGACTTCCAGATTTTATAAAATTATTCTCTTGGGGTTTTTCAGGGGAAAGATCTTCAGTATTATTTAGTTTTTTCCTTCATTGTCCAGAGGAAAAAAAAATTAAGAAATATAAATCAGAGAAGTAACTTTATCAAGATTATGGTATGCAGAAAAATCTGGTTTGAAGAGGCCTATCTTCTTCCCAATATTTCCAAATATGGTAAGGGCTATTGACTGAGAATGCTATTGACTGAGAATTAGTGAAAATACCAATATGCTGCTCTTGCCACAGCAAAGTATTTTAAATTCCATCAGCCTGAATATTCACTTATGACCTCAATTTGAAAAAGTGCATATTAATAAGCACATGGTAAATAGACTTGTGTAAAGTGTGTAATAAAAATATCTTGACAACAAATTTTTATCCTCTCATGCTGCATGTAAAATAACATTGCATCACTGGAACAGATAGGACCTCAAACCATCTATGGATATTGTAAATGCATGTGCATGGCCATAATACTTTTATCGGGTAAGTAGATCAATAGCATTTCCCTCAGGAATGAAAGAGGGCATGTACTTAACTATTATATCATGGTGGTTTTTTAAAATGTATTGTATGAACTTTTAACTATAATCTCATCTTCAAAGTAACTTTATTGTGGAATTCTTATATACTCTGGATCATGCAGATTGGCTTTAAGCAGTTTCTTATTTGCCTCTTTTGAGGGTCTAAGGATCTAAGTATTTCAAGGATACATTTATATTAATTTCTTGGTTCGAAATTTTCATTATTATTGTATACTATGAATTGGACACTTTTCTATGTGTGGATTTGGCTGATTATTTGAAGGTGATTCATTTTTACAACACTGTCCAGATGGCCAACATCCTTACTAAGTCCCTAGGCCAGTAGGTAGAGATATTTTAATGCCTAATATTTTATATAAATTTCACTCCTGCCATTTCACAGAGAAATCACTTTTCACCCATTCAGAAATTCAACACTTTGTCATCTTTACTTACATAAGTAGTGAATTGCCAATAATTTCACAATATTTCTGGATGCATTATCCATTAATTATTTTAATTTTTTTTTGGGGGGGACGGAGCCTCAAGCTATACCCCTGGGTAGAGTGCTATGGCATCACAGCTCACAGCAACCTCCAACTCCTGGGCCCAAGTGAGTCTCCCGCCTCCGCCACCCAAGTAGCTGGGACCACAGGTGCCCGCCACAATGCCCGGCCATTTCTTGGTTGCAGCCATCATTGTTGTTTGGCGGGCCCAGGCTGGGGATTCGAACCCACCACCTCAGGTGTACATGGCTGGCGCCCTAGCCGATTGAGCCACAGGTGCCAAGCCTAATTATTATAATCTTTTATACATTAATCACTTGAGCTCTACTCTCATCATCAGTATACCCATGGCTATATATTTTGTAAACATTTAGTGTTAGCTGACCTCCAGTCTTCTTCTGTCATCCATTTACACTTGCTTATTAGACATTTCCACACTGATGTCCATCATAAGTAAGCTCAAAGTCTACATTTCTAAAACAAAGTTAATTCTCTAATTTGCAAAGAACTGCTTTAATTTTTTTGTTCTTCTACAAGTTCTTTGCTGTATCACATTTGAGAAAACATGTACTGAGCCAAATATGTCACAAACCAAAAAGATAATTTTTTAATACATGGGGGTTTCATTTCTTAAAGAGAAAAAAATTAAAATCCTGAAATAACATTATTTTTAAACACATATTTAATTATGATATCCATGGCATGTTGTACTTTATAAGCAATGTTTTCCTTTCACAAATTAACACAAGTCTAGAGATTTATTTAATGAGTCTAAAGACAGATTTCTTTCTACTTCTTGTTACCATCAATTTTTGTAAATTAATTCATGAGACCTGTGATTATTTTGTAAGCATTATGTTATTCTTGTTTCTTCAGTTTATTTCTCATTTGTTATAATGTTATAGTAAGACAAGGCCCAATGGAGAGAAAGAGCACCCAAACACCACGTTCATAAGAGGAAGGGCTTTATTCATGGGCTGGGAGCTTATAGCATAAAAGTTTTCCAAATCGCCGTGCTCCCCAACTGGCTTGGTCTTTCTCTTTTGATTGACAGTCAAAAAGTTTCACCCCACAGGTACCCTTCTCATTGGCTAGTTTGAATCAAGCAGGAGATGCTAGTCCAGCCCCCACAGAACTACAGAATTTCACAGAACTTGGAAATTTCCAGGTTCCAGGAAGTTAAGCCTACAAATCCCCAAGAGCTGAGTTACCATGGAGAGGACCCTACAGGAGCATCCTTGCAGTTTCCCTGAGAAGACCTGTTCTCCCAGACCTCGCTCTTCTCGTATCCTCTCTCAATAAAATTAAAATATACTTACTCAAACATGCACACCAGCAAGTACTACTGACATAGAGTAGGAATATACTACCAAACTAAATTACTTGTTGGCAGATAGTATGAATATGTAATAACTCATAATTATTGTCAACTGATATACAAAATCCAAATTAAGTAAAAGAAAGACATTTTAGGGTGCCATTTTAAACTACTATATAAAAGTGAGAACCGTGCGAAGACCGATGATAACACAGCTAATGATATTTCCAATTTGGCAATTTTCTTCCTAGTCACTCAATTATAAAATACACATTTCATTTTCTCTTTATCTGTGACCTTGCATACACAATTATCCACAAGTCCTATAGATTATTTTACTAAATGTTTAATTGAATCTTCATTTTGTGCTGATACTGGATTCTCCCACTCAGGAGTAGACTGGGATTCTCTCATTCTCTAGGCCCAAGTGAGCTCAGAAATCAGACCCCAATTTCCAGCCACAAAACAGACTACCCTTTCCAGGCTAAACCCCCTGGGCTCTAGCAAGGTCATTAACAAAGCAGCCTGAAAGGTTTTGGGTGGTTACACTTTGTGTAGGGAGCACACCCTAATCCCTTCCCTGAGACAAAATCTACAAAGACCTAATAACCTTGCCCCAGGTGGTGGGACTGCATTCATTCATTTGTTAATACATTCACTAAATTTGTAAAGTTGTTTTTTCACCTATCAAGTCCTGGCCAAAATGTAATATATACCCCTGGACAAAGGACCCATGTGAGAGACTTCCAACTTGGGTCTTCCCTTTGCCATAAGCTCTGGTGCTTTTTTACTCTTTTTATATTCTTTTCTTTTTTACTTCTATATTCTTTTTTGTCTGATAAAATCCTATCTTAGCACTGATCTGTGGTCTGTGGGTTCATTCTTCAAATCCCTGAAACCAAGGACCTACTGAAGAAAGAAATTCCAGTGACAGTACCATCTTTCTTGGTATTATTCTACTTCAGGATTTGATGACCTCCTATGTAGGCTTATCATTAATCTCTATGATCCTCATCTCCTTATGTCAGTGGGCTCAAGCATGAACCTTCACATTCTGATACTGTTTTTTTGAGATAAGGTCCCACTTTGTCACCCTGGGACAGCTGCAGCATCATAACTCACAACAACCTCAAACTCTTGGGCTCAAGTGATCCTCCTGCCTCAGTCTCACCAGTAGGTGGGACTACTGGTGCCCACCACAATGCCTAACTAGTTTTTCTATTTGTAAAAGATACAGGGTCTCACTCTTGCTCAGACTGGTCTTGTACTTCTGACCTCAAACAATCCACCACCCTCAGCATCCCAGAGTGCTGTGATTACAGGCATGAGCCATCACACCCAGCCTGCATTCTCATATTTATATTTTTCTTATTCTGTTTTCCTCAAAGAAGAAACACTCCAACATCACTTCAACCATCACTATGATGATTATCAGAATTATATACTTCTTTAATATCCTGTCTCAAGCTCCATTACATGAGGTTTTGCATTACTATCCTAACTTGAAATGATCTCTGACTCCACTTATGTATTATGTTATTTGTTTAACATTCATAATACATTGGTGCATATAGTAGCTAGTATATGATAATAAAGGCAAAAAGTCCATGGCAAGATTCATAGACCATTATAATTATTATAATAATAATTATAATTCTTTAATAATCCCTGAAACTTGATATATTCTGCCAGATACATTCAAATTATTTCAAGTATCTACTTATTCTTTCTGAATAGATTGTAGCTAGCAATTTGTCTTAGAAGAACAACTTTAGTTCTTAGTAAGTTCCCCTTGAAACCTTATATGAACTGTTTTTGACTTAAGTATGTTATGATTCTTTTGATTCTTTATCAGGCCTTTATAAATGTCATCCTTTCTGCTTAAAACCTATCTTTCCTAGGTCCTACCACTTACTTGGTCAATTCCTGATCATCTCTCATTTCAGTTTAAAATAAGGTGACCAGATTTTAACATTGGTAAAGTGGGACACTATTGACCAGGGAGGGATGTCTTAATTAAAACTTTGGTCTATATGGAGCAACAGAAATTTTCATAGAATGCCAAAATAGTATTGTAATATATATTTTTTAAATTTCAACATAAGTACAATTTACAAATCTAATACATTAACAATTATGTATAGTATTATTTTATTCTTTGGCATATTTCTCATTTGAGTGAAATTTTTTTAGTAGACTGCTGTCATTTAAAAGGTCATGATATTTTTCACAAGAATTTGTTAAATTATATTTCACACACAAAATGGCTTTCAAAGTCTCAACACTTAATGGTGATTTTTCTGATGCCCACACTTTATTTACCATAGAAAAAACCGATTTCAGTCGCAGCATTAGTTCCTGGT
>CAUYQV010189777.1:0-13913 GCA_963574575.1 Galagoides demidoff
GGAAGAGAGGGAGGGAGGGAAAAAGGAATGTTTTCACCAAATAACAAACCACTTTAACAAATGCTTAATGCATAGTGTATCAGGAAATATCTGCATTCTGTAAAAACAAGTGTTTACTGGATATTTGCCATATAAAATGCCCTTCACCTGTAAAATTAACAGATTTGTTAAATAGTTCAAGGAACGAATGGATGTCAAGGTTTAAACCATTTAACTACCATGACATAAGGCACTACAAAGGTCACAAAGAGAATTTTGAGTAATATCCTCTAGGGTGCTCATTCAATACTGGCAGAAGAGAGAAATTGCATGAGGATGTTTATGTATGAGCCTGAAAGGATGAGAGTTAGTGATGGACTCACATTAAGATGATGATGCCTAAAATTACACTAAGAAGATGGAAATTACCTGATGTTCACTTACCCTCTGTTTCTTTCCATCCAGGTCCTGAGGTTCCAGTACCCAGAGGCAGAGGAAGTCTATGTCTTATAATCATGGACAAGGAATAGAAAAAGATGACAAAATTATTTCCAGTGTTGTATTTTGTCTGGTCATAAATATTTTTGCAAACATGCTCCTCTGGAATGACCCAAATGGTAAGGGAGAAAGACAGCTATTGGCTGTCATCACTATCAGTCTTCAAAGGTACAAAAGGCCAAAGCAAATAGTATTTTTGGAGGGTTTTTGTTTTGTTTTATTTTTGTTTTCTGAAAGAGAATCTTGCTTTATCTCCCAGGCTAGAATGCAGTGGTCTCATCGTAGCTCACTGAGACCTTAAATTCCTAGAGATTCTCCTCAAACTCAAGAGATCCTCCTGCCTCAGCCTCATGAGTAGCTGGGACTGGAGGTACACAACACCATACCTGAGTAACTTTTCTGTTTTTTGTAGAGACAGGGTCTTGCTCTTGCTCAGGCTGGCCTCAAATGATCCTCCTACCTTGGCCTCCCAAAGTTCTAGGATTACAGGCATGAGCCACCACACTCAGCTACTGATTTAAGGAATGGTTAGTGAAGCCTCTGAAATTGGAATATGTTCTCAGTTGCATATCACTCCCTCCTGAGAGATATGTAGTCTTCACAGACATTCAGGTTTTAGAAAGTAAGTGATTTGATGAAAGTAAGTAAGTAGTTATTTTGCCAGAGACCTGGTCTTACTGCTAGGGTAGTCAAATATTCCTTCTTCAAGCCAAATAAAAATGTTGAAGCAGTGGAAAATGTTCTATAAAAAATACGGTAGACACAAAGGAGAGTAGCTCATGAGAACCAACCTTGCTCTAAGGTGCAAAGTAGAAGTTCTTACTGCTGCAGCTTTTGTTTAAATGTTCTATAAAAAATACAGTAGACACAAAGGAGAGTAGCTCATGAGAACCAACCTTGCTCTAAGGTGCAAAGTAGAAGTTCTTACTGCTGCAGCTTTTGTTCAGAAGTTCTTTGAAATCACCTTCACTGCAATAATTATTTCTTCCATAAAGTCCCACCTGGACAGCATCAGAAGCAGCCAAATTAGGATTCAAATGGGTCATGATGTTACGAATAATAACATTCATCTCAAAAAATGTTGCCTACAGTTTAGGAACTTTCTGCCATAGGACCAGAAAGCAGAAGCTGATAGAAACTGTGAGATATAAACGTACAATTAAACAAATTTTCATTTAGAGATTAGGAAGATACCATCATTTGACATTTATTCCCTTTTCCCATTTACCAAATAAATACATTCTATTCTGTTTCTAATGTCTAGTCTTGGTGGGCAATTTTGTTGAGCCTTGCTGGAAGAATTGAATAAGACTATCACTCATTGAAAAAGTCCTGGGAGCTATTTCTGCAAGGACTGGCTAAGTGTCAGCAGTTGGGGATACAAAGACTAATGGTGTGGCCTTTGTTCTCATGGTTCCACCTTCCAGAGAATAGATGCAGAAATAGGTCATTGAAATATAGTGAATTAAATGCTAAAAATAAAGGCAATTTGTAGAGTGGGCAAGAAAGAGGAGCCCTAAAGCCATTCTGGAAAAATGGAGTCAGGAAAGGATTTCTGAAGGGAGGGATACCTGGTAAGGCATCAACCAGTGGAATGGTAGAGGAGGGACTTTTCTGGCAGCGATAAGTAAGAAGAAAGGCCCAGAAGCAATAAGCAGCACAGGAAATAGTGTCTGCTGTTGCTTATGCACAAAATGGTGGATGGGAATGAGATGATGGAATGGTGGGCCTCTGAGAACCATGAAAAGGATATTCATGACACAGTGGGGTGGCTCACACTTACAATTCCAGCACTTTGGGAGGCTGAGGCCAGAGGATTGCTTGAGATCAACCTGAGCAGGAGTGATACCCTGTCTCTATAAAAATTAGAGAAATTAGCCAGGTGTAGTGGTGCATGCCTGTAGTCCCAGCAATTATAGAAGCCAAGGCAAGAGAATCATTGAAGCCTGGAATTCAGGGTATCCATAGATATCTAGGAATTCAGATATCCATAGAGGATAGGGCTGTGAAGGAACTGCAACCAAAGGAGTAATATGATGTGGATTACAATTTTCCTTGGTACTGAGGGTGAAAGATAAAAGTAGGGCAGGCAAAACAAAGAGCAAGGGAACTGGGATGAGAAATCCTCACACCATTAGAATTGAAGTGACCAACTCAAGTATTCTTTTACAGAAGAGAAACAGAGGCAAGAAGAGGTAAAGGAACAATGTCAATGTCTCTCTCATTGTCTCAGCTTAAGGGTGAGGTTTGACACTTAAGTGAAATCAAGGGGAAATATGAAAAGGCACATGTGTGGGTTTCAATGCTTCCCTAATGTCCCCAGAGCAAAAAGGTAGATATCAAGAGGGGACTGAATATTGGACTTGCCTGCAGCCTTTATTTTTCCCTCTTCCATCCTCTCCACCCCAGTCTTTACACACCACAGCTCCTGATACCAAGGAACACATTCTCTTCTCTTGAAGGTGTCTAGTAAGATCTATGGTTTAATAGTGAAGAAGGAGGCAGAAGT
The DNA here is from genome assembly GCA_963574575.1 of Galagoides demidoff. Classification (NCBI taxonomy): domain Eukaryota; kingdom Metazoa; phylum Chordata; class Mammalia; order Primates; family Galagidae; genus Galagoides; species Galagoides demidoff. Next base: position 2,987 of record CAUYQV010189777.1, read on the forward strand.
CTTTCTGGAGAAGTACACGTTCCCAAGCAAGTGACAGTGATAGAGAAGAATTCAGAATTCAGAATTGGTCTAGGCTGAGGCTCTAGAGTTCTTGGATCACGTAATAGGAGAAAAGAACTAGATTAGACCAAGAATTCACTGTAAAGGACCTACAGCTCTATCAATACCTTGGAGGCATCCATTTGTATAGCTCAGGCTTATAATTGTATCATTAGACCATGTGTCCTTGATGGCAAAGAGGAGTGCCTTGAGAGGACCAACAAACCGTAAGCCTTCCCTATAATCTCCATCAACCATCCACCCAAGTGATCTAAAGCCAAAATAAAAGCTCACTGAGCAATGGCAACATTCAGCAAGTAGTCTAGCCATTCTGCCTTCAAAGCCTCAAGAACTTCTCCATGGACATTGTTAAGTTTTGCCTGCCTTTCGACTAACAATAGTCTATGCCCTTTGTCCTCAAACCACCACGGTTCCTGTTGTACTCAACACAGACTGAGCTGTGCAAGTTTGGCAAAGTGGACCCACTGCAAGGACCAACTCCGCCGAATGTTGTAGTCTTACGGAAATGGGTGATAAAGATAAAAGGTCTGCCCCCCAAAAGAGCAGGGAAACATAGACAAGCATGTGGTGTGAGGCTGGGATGATATCTCCTGGAGAAAAACATGAATATCTTGGGTGCCAGGTGAAGCTTTGTGTGCCCAGTGATTGTACCTCCCTCTGAAGCTTGTTAGACAAATTGATCAACAGCAAGTTCATTTGCTGATCAGTTTGGCTTCTCAAGGGCAGGGACTACATAGGAAGGATATCTGAATTACCAATTCCTTATCCTTTGAGACTTAGTGGTGGAGCCAGCTGTGATTCCTCTCTCCTCTGTTCCTGTCCTCTGGGAAGAATCACTCTAGTCTTGTTTGTATTACCTCTTGGTGACAAGTGACAACATTTTCTGACTTACGGTTTTCTAATAATCAGGCACATGTTTGAGTAGCAAAGGGGCTCAGGATCCACAAGGGGAGTGATTCTCAAACATGACCCTGTACCAGAATGATCTAAAGGGCTTGCTTAAACACAGATTGCTAAGACTCACCCCCAAGTTTCTGTTTCAGTAGATCTAAGTGTGAATTATAATTTGCATTTGGGGCATGCTCCAGATTTGATGTTCCCCAAGACAATTATTTGAGAACCACTGTCCTAGGACAGTGTTTCACAAATTTGGTTTTACCAAAAAGATCAACTGGGCCTCTTGTTAATATTATAGTTTCAACTCTATCCAAGACTTACGTTGTTGGTATCTCCAGGGAGAGTTAAGAATCTATTTTTTAATTATAACAGTTTGATTTTTTATTTGTATTAATGTTTTATTGTGAGAAAATGTCTATAATAAAATCTATCATTTTAACCATTTTTCAGTGTACAATGTGTTGGCATTATGTACTTTTACAATGTTGTATACCACCACCACCACTATTTCCTACTCTTCTTCATCATCCTAAAGATGATGAAAGCTGCATCATTATACATGAGATAATAACACCCCATTCTTCTCTACCTCCAGCCCCTGGCAACCTCTAATCCACTTGAATTCCCTATTCTAGGTTCCTCTTCTGAGTGGGACCATACAGTATTTGTTATTTTGTATCTGGTTTCTTTCATTTAACATAACATTTTTAAGGTTCGACCATGTAATTTGGGGGATCAAATAAAAATAATCATTGCTAAAGCCAATGTCAAGAAGCTTTTCCTCTGGTTTTTTTTTTTTTGTTGTTGTTGTTGTTTGTTTTGCTATTGTTTTTGTTTGGATTTCTTGAGAAAGTTTATGGTTTCAAGTCTTACATTTAAATCTTCCACTTTGGATTGATTTTTATGTATGGTATAAAAGGAATGTCAAATTTCTTTCTTTTTTGGAGGTTTTTTTTTGTTTTTGGTTTGGTGAGGGCAGGGTTTGCATTTGGCTATCCAGTTTCCACAACTCAAATTACTAAAAAGACTATCCTTTCCCCATTGGGTATTCTTAGTGTCTTTGTTGAAAAATAGTTGGCTACACATGAGTAAATTTATTTCTGGGCTCTCAATTCTGTTCCATTGTTCTATATATTTTATGGCAATACCATACCGTTTTGATTTCTACAACATTGTAATATAGTAAGAAATAAGGAAATGTGATACCTCTAGCTTTATTCCTCCTTTTTAAATTTTTTAATCAATGAATAACAATTATATATGTTTATGGAGCACACTGTGATGTTTTGATATATGTGTACATTGTGGAATGATTATATCAAGCTAATTAAGATAGCCACGACCTTGCATACTAGCCAGGAACAGAGAGACAAATATTGTACCATCTCACTTATATGAAGAAGCTAAAAAAGCAAAACTCATAAGAACAGAGCAGAATGGTGGTTACCAGAGGCTGACATGAGGGTGAGTGAGGGGGAGAATGATCATAAGAGTACAACGTTTCTATTAGATATGAGGAGTACATTTTTGAGATCTACTGCACAGTAGGATGACTATAATTAATCATATAATGTATATTTCAAAATTACAAAATTTGAAAACAGATTTTGAATGTTCCTAACATCTCTGCTCTTAATTGCTCAAGATTGCTTTAGCTGGCCAGGCATGGTGGCTTATACCTGTAATCCTAGCACTCTGGGAGGACAAGGTCAGTGATTTGCTTAAGCTCATGAGTTCAAGACCAGCCTGACCAAGACCAAGACCCTGTCTCTACTAAAAATAGAAAAACTAGCGAGCATCAAGGTGGGCACCTGTAATCCCAGCTATTTGGGAGGCTGAGGCAAAAGTATCACTGGAGCCCAAGAGAATGAGGTGCTATGAGCTATGACACCACAGCTCTCAACCCAGGGTGACAGAGTAAGGCTCTGTCTCTAAAAAAAAAAAAATGCTTTACATATTCAGGGTCTTTTGTACTATCATATAAATAGTAGGAGATTTCAGTACCTAACTTTTAATGATGCATAGGTCATCAACACAGAAAATCAATAAGAAAATATTAGACTGGAACTACCCTTCACACCAAAGGGACCCTAATAGACATATCCAGAACACTGCTTCTTACAACAGCAGAATATGTGTTCTTGTCAAAAACACATGGAACAGTCCCCAGGATAGATCATATGTGAAGCCACAAAACAAATCTTAACAAATTTAAGAAGATTGAAGTCACATCAAGCATCTTGCCCAACCGTAATAGTTAAAAAAAATGGAAAAAAACTGGACAATTTACAAACATGGAAATTAAGATCTTCCTAAATAACCAATGGGTTAAAAAAGAAATAGAAGGGTAAATTGAAAAGCATTTTGAGATAAATGGAAATGGAATCACAACATACTAAAATTTATAGGATGCTATACCCACAGTTCTAATAGGGATTTTATTTATTTATTTATTTATTTATTTATTTATTTATTTATAGACAGAGTCTCACTTTGTCACCCTTGGTAGAGTGCCGTGGCATCACAGCTTACAGCAACCTCCAGCTCTTGGGCTTAGGTGGTTCTCTTGCCTCAGCCTCCTGGGTATCTGGGACTACAGGCACCTGCCACACAGCCTGGCTATTTTTTTGTTGCAGTTTGGCTGGGGCCAGGTTTAAACCTTCCACCCTTGGTATATGGGGCCAGCACCCTACTCACTGAGCCACAGGCACTGCCCCTAACAGGGATTATAGCATTAAAATTCTACATTAAAAAGGGGAAAGATTTCAAATAAACATCCTGTTACACTTCAAAAAAACTGGAAAAAGCACAAACTAAGCCCAAAGTTAGTAGAAGGAAAAATAATAAATATCAGAGAAAATATAAATGAAATGAGACTCGACAAACAATAGAAAAGATCAAGAAAAAAAACCAAAAATACTGATGAATCTTTAGCTAGGCTAAGAGAAAAGCAAAGAGGACTCAATAAAATCCAGAATGAAAGAGGAGACATCACAAATGATACCATAGAAATGTAAAGGATCATAGGAGACTTCTGTGAACAATTACACATCAAAGAATTGAATAACCTAGAAGAAATGAATGAATTCCTATAAAGACAAACCTACCAAGACTCAATTATGAAGAAACATGAAATATGAATGGCCCAGTAATGAGGATGGAGATTTAATAAACAATCAAAACTCTCTTATCAAAGAAAAGCCCAGAACCAGTCATAGTGGCTAGCACCTGTATGTAGTCTCAGCTACTCAGGAGGCTGAGGCAGAAGGATCACTTGAGCCTAGTAGTTTGAGGCTGAAGTGAGCTATGAACGCACCACTGCACTGTAGCTCATGCAATAGAAAGAGACATTGTCTCTAAAAAGTATAAATGGACAAAATAAAATTGAATTTCAGATAAATAATGAATATCTTTTAGTATAGGTATGTCCCAAATACATGCACTATTTGTTTGAAATTATAACTTTTTTTAAAATTTGAGATTAATATGAGGGTACAGATGCTTAGGTACATTGTTTTTGCTTTTATTAGCTAAAGTTCAAGTTTTAGTTGACCACTTTGAAATTCTAAATTAGACGTCTTTTTTTCCTGCTAAATCTGGCAGCCCATCCTGGAACATAAGTGCAAATAATCATGACTTGCTGTTAGGAATCTGAGGCTTAGAGAGGTGTGTTGATGTACCAAAAGTGCCACTATCTATTGATGTAGGATTGGGTTAAGAGTTGATTTCAAAGCACACAACCTTTCATTACCTTGTGTTGCCTTGCCCACACTAGCCACAACCACATCTCTCATGGACAGCCATGGCAGACATTCAGACATATTTCCTTCAAGTTTTTCCTCATGCATTGTTTTAATCATAAAGTATTAATTTATGACAGCTGACATTGTTTTGAAGAATCAAAATGGATTTTCTCTAGAGGAAAGTTTGGTGACCAATTAGCATAAGATCTCTCGCAAGCTGACATTTTCTCGATAAATTAACATAAGTCAATGGCTGTGACTTAGCCTTTTGGAAATATAGATACACGACTAGTCAGTGTACCACATGGAACTCAGACTTTTCCACTAATGTAATTAAAACCACAAGTGATCAAAAAAAAAAGAACCCCAAAACAAAAACAAAAACAAGTGATCATAAGGAGCTATCATTTGCTGGAGATTTAAATGACCTCATTCACTCTCAGGGAAATTTTCTTTCCCAATTATGAAGTATCAGGAGGGTAAAAGTTAGTCCTTCTGACTTTGAAGGAATATAGGTGAGGGGGTCAAAGGCAGGTGTACCTAAGCCAGACCCAGATGGCTGCCCATTCCAGCTCCACACTTACCAGAATAAGTTCATTTATCCCCTGACTCTCAGTTTCCTTTTCTTTGATATATGAACAGTAATCCCCACCTTTGAGAGTTTGTGGTGAGGACTAAATGAAGTGATGTACTTAAAATGATTTGCAAGTGCCTGGCACAAAGTAAATGTTGTTTAATAAATGTTAACTATTTAAAATTATGATTCAGGCCAAGCATGGTGATCCTAGCACTCTGGGAGGCCAAGGAGAAAGGATTGCTTGACCTTAAGGATTACCAGCTTGAGCAAGAGCAAGACCTCTCTCTATTATAAAAGTTAAAAAATTAGCCAGGTACTGTGGTGGGCACCTGTAGTCCCAGCTACTTGGGAGGCTGAGGCAAGAGGATTGCTTGAGCCTAGGAGTTAAGGTTGCTGTGAACTAGGGTACTGGACCATCAGGTCCATACCCAGAATTCACTGGCAGTCTGCTCTGTGACAAGTAGGAGGGCCACTCCAGTGAGCCTTGAATCTAGGCTGTGGGCCTGGATGGAGCCACCTCAGGTGCAGAGCTTGGTGGTACTAGCAAATATTCAAATAAGAATGTTGAAAGCCAAAGTGGAGAAGGGTTCCATATGCCAGAGCACTCTAGCCCAGGCAATAGAGTGAGACTCTGTCTCAAATTTTATATACATACAAAATTCAGAGCCAGGTGCCTGCTACTTGGGAGGCTGAGGTGGGAAGATCACTAAGGCCAGGAGTGGCCAGCCTGGGCAATATAGCATTAATTCTTTAAAAAAATAAAGAATATTAGGCAGGCATGGTGATGGGCACCTGTACACCCCACTAACGAGGAGGCTGAGGCAGAAAGATTACTTCAACCCAGGAGTTTAAGGCTACAGTGAGCTATGATCACACCGCTGCACCAGCAACAGAATGAGAACCTGAAAGGGTAATTGGTGGAAATAGTATCTAGAAAAAAAGAAAGAAAATCACTATTCAGACATCCACTTTGAGTTAGAAATTGGAACCATGGAATGTCAGTGTTTATTGCTCTGAAACAGAGAGGATACTATTTCCACAAATTACCCTTTTAGGTAATAATGTGGTATAGTTAAAAGTGTGAGTTATGAACTCAAGCAGATTTGGTCTCTTACTAGCTATGTGTGTGAACTTGGGAAAGCTCCCTTAGTTTCTATGCCTCATTTCCCCCATCTATAAAATGTGAATAGTAACACCATCTGTCTAAAAGTTATTGTGCATCATAGCTATAAAGTGCCCGATACAGTGTCTGACATGAGAATAATCATTCAGTAAACCTTAGCTGTTTGGATTGATGCAAACTATTAAAATTTAAATAATGGCAACAACATGCCAAATATATTAAAAAATAAAGCAATCCTGGTTTCCCATACTTATTGACTGGATTCCCTCCTTCTTTTGTAACCACACTCCTTCTGTAACATAGGGAGCCCAGATTATGTAGATGGTTGCCAAGATATCTGGTCCTCGCCTAAAAGAGGCCAATGGAGGGTTATACCAGACTCAGTCTCAGTTGACCCCAGTAGATCCCTGTCTAATCACACATGCCTGCCTGTCCTAACTGGTTCTTAGGAATTCTTTGGTCTCTATTTGGAGGTAATTGTAGTAAAAAGCATGGGTTTCATAGTAAGACACAATTGCATCACATGATAGATATGCACACCTGGTCAATTACTTGAATTCATTTGTGCCCCTGTTTTATTATCTGCATTGTGGGGATAATAAGCATCCGCCTCAGGGGAGGAGGGCAAGATGGCTAACTGGAGCCAGCTTTCAATAGAAGCTCCTGTCCAGAGGGAAGGATAATGACCAGAAAGTACCTCATAAAGTTGAAGACTGGGAGCCAAGCTGAGAGAGAAGAGTGATAACTGCACATCACCTCTGCTGAGGCAAGCTGCAACTCCAACTCATCCCAAAGGAAAAGTGTCCATCCCCTTCCTTGCTGTTTTTTTTTTTCTTATTGTTTTTTGCTTGCTGTAGGTTTTCTGCAGGGAAGCAGTGAACTGAGGACCTCTTGTCTAACCTCAGGGGAGAGAGTTGTGGGAAGTGGGGACTACTTCTCCAGAGGGATCCTGCTGTGACCCTGAGCACTCTCTTGCCAGGCATGAAAGTTGAACTAATGTTTTCCCTGCCATTTTGAACTTCCAGTTCACCCTCCCCCACTTGCCTGATGGTCCAGAAGCCTAACCCCTGCAGAGACTGGACTGTCTGCAGTTCATTGCCAGGTCCGGGCACTGCAAGGGCCATGGTAGAAAAGCTGCACTGTAACAGTGAGCCCAGCAGTAGAGCAGATAAATGGGGGGAAGCTGTCCCGCTTGGCTCTGCAAAAGTCCAAACCAGCTGCAGGAGGAGGCTTGCAAGCCACATGCCTAGCCCTGCCAGAACAAAGCCCTGGCACTCCACCCTGCTGGAGCCTTGTGGCCCATGCTGTGTGCCCCACCGTGTTGCTGGATCCGTGTGTCCTGGGCTCCTGGAGCCATCACTACAGCTGCATCCCTAGCCATGGGAGCTGCCCAGGAGCTGCACAGAGACACCTCACACGAAGATTCAGCAACAGTAGAGCAATCCCACTGGGGTCTAATCTTGGAGAGACACCTCTCCAACTCTGAGGACTGCCAGAGGAGACCAGACCTCACCCTATAGGGATACCAGTGCTGCAGAGCAGCTGGGGCAAAGTCACAGTGGCTGAGGAAGAAAATCATTTGATGACTTGTTATCCTCAGGTTCAGACTGAGCTCAGGCAGCCATTTGCCATTGAGAACCTGAGGCAGGCAGGCCTCAGCTTTCCCAAGTGGCAGGTGGCAAAGGGTGATGGCCTGGCTGAGGGGGCATTGGCTTTCCTTTGACTTTGGCAGGCACAAAGCCCTTGCACATCTGCTTATTGGAGGGAGCAGGACCACAGCCCCTTGAGGTTACCAGTGACTGGATATGAAAGAGGTACAAGGTGGAGAAAGAGACACCAGCCCCTTGGTACAACTCTGCTACTGGGTGGGCCTTTCTGGCTCCACAGAGCATGGGAGTGAGCCACAATTGAGCTGCCAGTAGACTTCTGCTATCCAGTTGCTGGAGACCTTTTGAAGTCTCCTACTGGAGAGTTGACACTGACTGGGTCAATTGGTTTGGAACTCTTAACCTGGGCCAATCACCCAGGACCCTCTTGGGTGGTACCCTGGTTGTATGGTAATGGAAAGGGTTGATTTTCCTCTTCCAGTTGTTGCCTGTGGTGGGTGGAGTGTCTTAGTTACTTGTATTTCTCCACAGCTGAGACTTTAACCCAGAGTCACTGATCCACTAGGACCAGACAAAGACCAGCTGAATTCAAGACAGAGCCACCTAACCCCACCACACCAAACAGGTCCCTAGAGCCTCTGACTATAATACTTTATGGGTCCTTTGCAAAGCTGTAGGGGAAAAAGCTATAGTCACCAGTTCCAGATCCTTGGCAAAGGGCTGGTTAACCACAACTCCAGGAGCCTCCAATCCAATTTTACCTTACCTGCCCAACTAGCCAAATGGTAAAAAACAATCATGGAAGCAGAAAACAGAAAAACTCTGGCAACATGAATAATCAGAGTAGATCAACTCCCCCAAGAAATGACAAAACAGACACACCAGATAATCCCCTTCACAAACAAATGGCTGAGATGTCAGAAATCAAGTTCAGAATTTGGAATGCAAATGAGATCAACAGAATGGAGGTAAAGATAGAATTATAATTTTGTAATTCGAAAGTTGTCTCAAGAATTCAATGAATTCAAAGACAAAATCACCAAAGATTTTGACACATTGAGGCAAGAACTTGCAGTCCTCAAAGATCTGAGAAATACAGTAGAATCTCTCAGTAACAGAATGAAGCAGGCAGAAGAAAGGATCTCTGACATTGAAGACAAAGCTTTTGAATGCTCCCAAATGCTCACAGAGGAAGAGAAGTGGAGAGCAAAAATGGACCATTCCCAGAGAGAATTGTGGGCCCACTCCAAAAGAGCATTCACCTTATAGGAATCCCTGAAGGAGAAAAGGTTGCATTGAAAGGCCCAGATGCTCTACTCCAAGAGATAATCAAGGAGAACTTACCAAACATTGGCAAGAGATTCTGAAATCCAGATAGCAGACAGTTTCAGAACCCCAGCATGAGTTAATCCAAATAAAACATCTAGACATCTTATGATTAGCTTCACCAAATTTTACATGAAGGGGAAAATTCTGCAAACAGCCAGATGCAAGAAAATCATAACCTACAAGGGGAAGAATATTAGAATGACTGCAGATCTCTCTGATGAAACTTTTCAAGCTAGAAAAGAATGGTCATTGACCTTTAACCTCCTAAAACAAAATAACTTTCAGCTCAGGATCCTGTATACAACTAAACTGAGTTTCATTTATGATGGAGAAATTAAATACTTTAATGACACATGTTGAAGAATTTTGCCATAACTAAACCAGGTGTCCAGGATATTCTCAGACCCATCCTCCACAATGACAAGCGCAATGCTCTACCACCACAGTAAACTCACTCAGAAACTTTTGATCAAACTCCAAATTTCACAGTGGTGAAGGGATTAAAAATATCTACTGAACTTTCGAAAAACTTGATACCCAAAATGCAACCAGGCTTATCAATACTCTCAATTAATGTGAATAGCTTAAATTGTCCTCTAAAAGAGGCACAGTTGGCTGACTGGATACAAAAACTCAGGCCAGATATCTGCTGCATACAAGAATCTCATCATACCTTAAAACATAAATATAGACTCAGGGTGAAGGGATGGTCATTTATAATTCAGGCAAATGGAAATCAGAAAAAAGCAGGTGTTGCAATTTATTCACAGATACAATAGGCTTTAAGCCAACAAAAGTAAGGAAAGATAAGGATGGTCACTTCATATTTGTTAAGGGAAATACTCAACATGATGAAATTTCAATTATTAACATTTATGCACCTAACCAGAATGCACCTCAATTTATAAGAGAGACTCTAACTGACACGAGCAACTTGATTTCCTCCAGCACCATAACAGTCAGAGATTTTAACACTTTTTGGCAGTGTTGGATAGATCCTCCAATAAGAAACTAAGCAAATAAATTTTAGACTTAAACTTAACCATTCAACAATTGGATATAACAGACATCTACAGAACATTTCATCCTGGCAAAACTGAATGCACATTCTTCTCATCAGCCCATGGAACATCCTCCAAAATTGATCGCATCTTAGATCACAAGTCTAACCTCAGCAAATTGAAAAGAATGGAAATTATTCCTTGTATTTTCTTGGACCATCATGGAATAAAAGTTGAACTCAGTAACAACAGGAATCTGCATAATCATACAAAAACATAAAAACTAAATAACCTTACACTGAATGATACCTGAGTCATAGATGAGATTGAGAAGGAAATTACAAAATTTTTGGAACTAAAAATTAATGAAGACACAAACTACCAGAACCTCTGGGATACTGCAAAGACAGTCCTAAGAGGGAAATTTATAGCATTGCAAGCCTTTTTCAAAAGAATGGAAAGAGAGGAAGTCAACATCTCAAGCAACTGGAAAAGGAAGACTATTTCAACCCCAAACCCAGCAGAAGAAAAGAAATAACTAAAATTAGAGCAGAATTAAATGAAATTGAAAACAAAAGAATTAAACAACA
>CAUYQV010189779.1:0-11603 GCA_963574575.1 Galagoides demidoff
GTGGTCCCAGCTACTTGGGAGGCGGAGGCAGGAGACTCGCTTGAGCCCAGGAGTTGGAGGTTGCTATGAGCTGTGATGCCATGGCACTCTGCCCAGGGGGATAGCTTGAGGCTCCGTCTCAAAAAAAAAAAAAAAAAGAAAAAAGAAAAACACTGCTCTAGAGTCACATTAATTCTGCCATTCCTAATACTGGTAATTTGTATTCTCTCCCTACCCCCAACCCTGATTAATTTAGCAGAGGTTTTAATTTTGGTTTCATTTTATTTTCTCTATTTTTTCTCTTTTCTACTAAATTGGTTTTTACCTTGATCTTTATTATTTCCTCTCTTTTGATAACTTCAGGTTTAATATGCTCCTTTTTTCTAGTTTCTCAAGGTAGATATTTAAGGTGGTATTTAGTGCTATAAATTCCCTCCTAAGTGCCCAAACCTCCTGATGTTTTTCCATCTTCATTCCATTCAAATTACTAATTTCCCTTTTGATTTCTCCTTTGACCTATGGGTTATTTAGAAGTGTGTTGTTTTGTTCCCAAATATTTAGGGATTTCCCAGATAACTTCTGTTACTGGTTTTTCATTTAGTCCAACTGAAGTCATCGAATGTATTTTGTATGATTAGAATCCTTTGGAATTGATCAAGACTTGTTTATGACCCTAATACGGTCTGCCTTGGCGATTGTTCCATAGGCCTTTAGAAGGGCGGTGTATTCTCCTGTTGCTGGGTTGAGCGCTCTGTAAGTGTCAATCACATCAAGTTGTTGATGGTGCTGTAACATCTTCTGTACTCTCACTGGTTTTCTGTCTACTATTTAATCAGTTATTGAGAAAGAGGTGTTGTAATCAACTATAGTCATGGATATCTATTTCTTCTCACAGCTCTATCAAGTTCTTTTCATACATTGTGAAGCTCTGTTAAGTGAATTAGTGCTCGTGAATTGTATTTGAGAGATGTTAAGGGGACCCTCTGCAGATCTCCATTGTTCTCTCTCTGTGTGGCCAGCACTCTAGGACTCTGCGCTGCAGACTCTGGCTTTTGTCTCCCTGGACTCTTAGCTACAGTCCCTCAACTCTACACATCCCACGGATGGGTTCCCTCACCCTGCATCACAGAAACCCTCTCAAAGCAACAATCTGGGGAAATTATAATTACTCAGGAGGAGAAAAAATAATAAAAAGTGAAGAAAGTCTAAACACTAAAAATAACTTAAGAGATAAGTATATGTTCAAATTGTGCAGAGAATATACCTCTTGAGTGTCTATGTAACATTTAGGAAGACTGACAATATATTGAGATGTGAAGAAAAAAAATTACATGGACCATATTCTCAAACGGCAGTGCACTGTAAACTTGAAATTAATAAATGTTTTATGATTCAATTATATGTAAAAGTATTCTCCTGAACAAGTCTTGAGTCAAATAAAAAACTGCACTTAAACTCTAAAATGTTGAAGAGAATGACTGATATTTCAACTTACAAGATTCAGCTAAGACTACGAAAAAATGTGCAGGATTAAATATGTTTTGATTATTTAACAAGAAGTAATAAAAGTCAAGATGTTAGAAGCCATTAAGCCATGCCCAAAGAAAGTAGGAGGAGGAAATAAATAAAAAACAGAATTCATATTAAAAACAGTGACATGTGTAAACTCTAAAGCTGACTCTTCGTAAGCAATATTAACACATTGATGGCATGTATAATATGTTTTTTGGTTTTTTCTTTCTTTTTTATTTTTCTTTCTTTTTTAAAGGCAGAGTTCTACTTTACTGCCCAGGCTAAACGGCAGTGGCATCATCATAGCTCATAGCAATCTCAAACTCCAGGGCTCAAGAGATCCTAGCTGGGATTACAGACAGGCACCACCGTGCCCGGATAATTTTTTCTTTTCTTTCTTTCTTTTTTTTTTTTTTTTTTTGTAGAGCTGAGTTCTCACTATATTGCCCAGGCTGGTCTCAAACTCCTGGCTTCATGGGCTCCTCCTCCCTCAGCCTCCCAGAGTGCTGGGCTTACAGGTGTGAGCCACTGGATGATGCCTATTATATGCTTTAAGGAGCTGTAGAGGTGATTCTGATGCACGCTAAATAAAGTCCATGAATCACCGTGATGGTGCCTTTTAGGGCAGATACATCAGATTATTAAAAACCACCAATAGAGTGACCCTCCTTTCCTGATAAAGGTCTCCTGTGTCTACCAAGTGTTGCAGAGAAGTAAAAGGTGAATGCTCTCCCGGTGCAGCCTGTATGCCAGCAGCATCACCTGAAGCTTTTCAGGCACATCCTCAGGTCCCGTCCCAGCCCCTCCAGGTCAGAAACGCTGCTAGCCAGGCCACAAACCCCTGTTAACAAGCTCTGAAGGTGATTCTGACCTGAGCTCAAGTTGGAAAGCACTGGACCAGAGGACCTGGGATTGCTCCCTGCATTGTACCTCAATTAAGGTGCCAGAATAAATTTCTAAGAAATTCTGCGAGTCTGCCAAGGAAATAGGAGCCAAACCTGGAAAATGTGCTGGGGGTGCATGTGGCTCTGCATGGCTATTCTAAAGGGAGTGGCCACTAAGCCAGGACGAAGGTAGGAGCAGATCAGAGACCACCTGTCCAGAGTCAGGATTCAGGGAGGACCATCCCTTCATGAAAAAGTGAACTAGACCCTTAGTCACTGAGGACATGGTCTCTGCCTTAGTACCAGAAAAGTGATTTTGATTTTTTGTTTTGGGGGGGGCGGGGTTTAGGAAATTTTTTATTTCTTTTCTCTCTTTTTTTTTAAACTTCAGGTCAATATGAGGATGCATACGATTAGGTTACAATGAAAAGTTTACTTTTTAAATCCCTGGAAAATTTGTGGCACTGGCCAGCCTTGATGGGGGTTTGGAACTTGAATATTATGGTCTTTGCATGATCCCCAAAGTGATGAGGCAAGAATTGTCATTTTGAGTGGATCCGTAATGTCCCGGGTACCCGCCCAAAGCATATACATTTTCTTCAGGAGCAATAAACCTTAAGCCAGGCCTCAGAGCATTTCCACGGTCAAGCTCAAGTATATATTTCCATGTAATCATATATATACTTACATATAAGATGATTTATTATTTATTTTTATTTTTTAATTCAAAAGATTAGTTAAGGGGGTAACTCTGTTTTTGCTGCATGGATATCTTGTCTAATGGTTAAGTCAGGGCTTTTCGTGTGCCCCTCACTAGAATAGTGTTCATTATATCCAACAGGTAGGTTTTTCTCCTTCACCCACCTTCCCACCATCCCCCCTTCCTGGCTTCCAATGTCCTTTATCTTGCTTTGTGCCCCTGTGTGCCATCTATTTGCCCCCACTTATTAGTGAGAACATACGGTGTTCGGTTTTCAATTCCTGAGATGCTTCACTTAGGACAATGGTCTCCATTTCCCTCCACGTTGCTGTAAGTGACATTACTTCATTCCTCGTTATGGCTGGATAGTGCTCCATGGTATGTATATTTATATCACCTTTTCTTCAGCCACTCATGAATGGTAGGGCACTTACATTGATTCCACATCTTTGCAATTGTGAACTGTGCTGTAACTAATATGGACTTTTTAATCACAAAGTAATGCAGGAAAGTAAGGCAACATGCAAAAGGCCAGCCCAAATAACAAAAAGAACTAGGTCAATAAAGACTTTGGCTAGTGGACTTAGCAAAAGCAGGATATAAAAAATAAACACATTTAATATTTTTAAAGGCATGAAATGGGGAACTAAAACATAAGAGAATATGAAAACCAACTGGAGAAGGAACATAATAGGACTAATACATTTAACTTTAAATGATTAAAACTAATATATTTAATATGTAATATTTTTTAAAAATTTAAAATGATTGGAAAGATCAGACAGCAGATAAACATAGCTGAATAGAGAATTAGAAAATTAGTGGGGCTGGGCACAGTGGTTCACACCTTAATCCTAGCACTCTGGGAGGCTGAGGTGGGTGGATCGCCTGAGCTCAGGAGTTTGAGACCAGCCTGAGCAAAGTGAGACCTTCATCTCTACTAAAAATAGAAAAACTAGCCGGGCATTGTGGTGGGCACCTGTAGTCCAAGCTACTTGGGAGGCTGAGGCAAGAGGATCACTTGAGCCCAAGAGTTTGAGGTTGCTGTGAGCTATGATGCCACGGCACTCTATCCAGGGTGACAGCTTGCGACTCTGTCTCAAAAAAAATAAACTAAAAAAAAAAAAAGGTAAATGTAACCTTCTAATTAGAAGATACTGTTAGATTAGATGCACACATATATGTGTGTGCACAGTTTTCTTATGTACAGTTTTGAAAAGCCACACCTAAATCTTTACACAGGGTAGGTTGAAGATAAATGGAAGGAAAAGAATATTCTAATCAAAATGCAAAAAGCAATGTAGGGATGAAGAGAGCACAATGTAAGGATACAAAATAATATAATTATTTTGAACTTGTATTCCTATTAGGATAACCTTAATTTTTATGGAGAAAACAAATTACAAAAGAAATTATTACAAGAAGAAATTGATAAAGTCACCAGCACACTGGGAGATTTTAACATACCTCCACCAGCAATTGACAGAACAAGCAGAGAAAAATTGTAAGAATTTAGAACTGAGTAACAAAATAATACATTTGATCTACAGGATATTTATAAAATTCTGTGTGTAATAACTGCAGAAGGTGATTTCTTAGTGCACAGGCTACACATTAGGCTATAAATCCAACCTGCACAAGCCTAGAAGAATTAGTGTCATAGAAACAACATTCTCTGATCACAACACAAGCTGATTAGAAGAAATCAGTAACAATTGAAAAAACCTATATCCTAAAAGTCTTAATAAATCTGGAAAATTTAAAACATTTTTCTAATTGCTCATGGGTAAGTGGAAATTTAAAAATAGTTAAGACTGTCTTGATGCCTATAGCTCAGTGGCTTAGGGCTCTAGCTACATACATTGGAGCTGGTGGGTTCGAATACCAGTCCGGGCCTGCCAAAAAAAATAGCAAGGCATTGTGACGGGCACCTGTAGTCCCAGCTACTTGGGAGGCTGAGGCAAGAGAATTGCTTAAGCCCAAGAGTTTGAGGTTGCTGCGAGTTGTGACACCACGGCACTCTACCAAGGGCGATAGTTTGAGACTCTTTCTCCAAAAAAAATAAATAAATAAATAAATAAATAATAAAATAAAATAAAATAAAAATAAATAAAATAAAAAAACCTTAAGACTAAACAATAATGAAAATACCCAAACATGAAACATGATAATGAATATACCATATGATGACTAGAGGGTGCTTTGTAATAATGAATGCATATATTAGATGAAAAACTAAAAGTTAATGAGTTAAGACCTTAACTTAAAAACTTAGAAGAACAACTCAATAAATCCAGAGATAATTAAGGGATGACCATAAAGATGAACCAGAAATTAGGGAAATAAAAAATAAAGATACAACAGGGAGGAATGACAATGATAAAGTTGTTTTTTTGAAAAGATTAATATAGTTGGCAAACCTCTAGCAAGACTGATCAATTTTTTAAAAACTGGAAAACACAAATAAACTATTAGATGTGAAAAAGGGGACATTACTGCAAATGACAGCTGAGATTAAAAAGCTAATAAAGCAATATTATGACCATCTTTTTTTGCAAACAAATTTGAAAATATAGATGAAATGAACAAACTCTTGGGAAAATATGAATTCCCAAAACAGATGCAAAAGGAACAACCTGAATTGTACAATGAAAATGTAATCAGTGTTGTTTTGTTTTGTTTTGTTTGAGGCAGAGTCTCACGTTTTTGCCCTGGGTAGAGTGCAGTGGTGTCACAGCTCACAGCAACCTCAAACTCTTGGGCTCAAGCGACTCTCTTGCCTCAGCCTCCTGAGTAACTGGGACTACAGGCGCCCATCACAACACCCTGCTATTTTTAGAGACAAGGTCTCGCACTTGCTCAAGCTGGTCTCAAACCAATGAGCTCAGGCAATCCACCTGCCCCAGCCTCCTGTAATCAGTATTTTAAAAATCTTTCCACAATATAAAAACTAGGCTCAGCTTGGCTTATGGGCATGTCCTGGCAAAACATTCCAGGCACCGATGATTTCGGTCTTATTCAAAGTCTCCCAGAGAGGAACATAAAAGGGAACGCTCCTGGCTAATTCTGTGATGATTAGAAAATCTTTTGCCCAATGGACAAGGACATTAAGACAAAGGAAAATTAATGGCAATCTCTAATAAACCTATACACAAAATATTTTTAAAAATTCAAACCATCAGGGCCTGGGCGTGGTGGCTCGCATCTATAATCCACCACTCTGGGAGGCTAAAGCAGGATGGAGAATTATTTGAGCTCAAGAGTTCGAGACCAGCCTGAGCAGGAGTGTATATGTTTATTAGAGATTTTTGTTAATTTTCCTTGTTCTTACCGTCCTCGTTTGTCTATTAGCTGTGAAGACCAGCCTTCGTGGTCTAGCCTGTTACAGCATGTTACTGTACTGAATACTACAGGCAGTTGTAGTAAGACAAAGTGGTAAGCATTTGTGCGTCTAAACACATCTAAATATAGAAAAAGCATAGGAAAAGTAAGGAATAAAAGATAAATGGTGCACTAACAGATGGGGCAGTTACCATGAATGGAGCTCACAGGGCTGGGAGTTGCTCTGGGTGCATCAGTGAGCGGATGTGAAGACCTAGGATCTTGCTGACCATCGCTGTAGACTGTATAAATGCTCTGCACTAAATTTGTGAAAAATATCTTCCTTTCTTTAATAATAAATTAACCTTAGCCTATGGTAAATTTATTATGTTATAAATCTTTCAATTTTTTTAATTTCTTGACTCTTTCATAGTAACACTTAGCTTAAACACATTTACAAAATGGGTGTATACAAATATTTTCTTTCATTAGATCCTTATTCTGTAAGCCTTTTCTACTTCTAATTTTTTTTTTAGTTTTTATTTTTTAGATAAAACTAATAGCCGGGCATTGTGGCAGGCACATGTAGTCCCATCTACTTGGGAGGCTGAGGCAAGAGAATCGCCTAGGCCCAGGAGTTGGAGGTTGCTGTGAGCTGTGTGACGCCACAACACTCTACTGAGGGGCGATAAAGTGAAACTCTGTCTCTACAAAAAAAAAAAACCAACTAAGATGCACACACTAGCCTAATGAGTCATCAGTCTCACTGTCTCCACCTCCACGTCTGGTTCCTCTGGAAGGTCTTCAGAAGCAGGAACACGTGTGGAGCTGCCTCTTCTATGACAACAATGCCTTCCTCTGGATTCCTTCTGAAGGAGCTGCCCGAGGCTGTTTTTACAGCTAACTTTTTAGAAAACAAGTGTAAGGAGTACAATCTAAAATGTCAATAAAAATGCAGCGTAGGAGACACTTAAACCGGTAACAAAGTCACTTATTATCATTATCAAGTGTTATGTACATACTTGTATGTGCTATACTTTTATACAACCAGAAGCACAGTAGATTTGTTTATACCAGCATCAGCACAAAACAAGAATAGTACATTGCACCATGATATTTCAACGGCTACAATATCACTAGGCAGTAGGAATTTTTCAGCTCCATTATAATCATTGGGACCACGGCCATATAGGTGGTCCATCTTGGCCAAAATGTCCTTCTGTGGCACATGACCATATATGTATTGGTTCTAATATGCTTTATAATTTGTTCAGAATGTGATCATACAGTATTAGTGTATATACCACACATAAAACACGTTATGACCAAATCGAGCTTGGTCGAGAAAATATATCTATGCATTTCTTCACAGTAACAGAGTAAAGGACAAAAAATGGACATCTCAACAGAAGGAAAGCATTTTTAAAAGGTAACATCTATCCACAATAAAGTTGCTTAGCAAAGTGAAATATAAGAAAATTTCCTGAACCCAAAGTCTCAGCCATAATGTTTAGTGGGGAATCTTCTCATGAAACTTGACAAAATGATTCTGGAATTTAGAGAGCAAAGACTCTTTAAAGAGCCAAAACACCCTTGAAAAAGAAGTGGGTCGGGGAAAATTAGTTTCCCAGGTAACAAGACATATTGTAAATCAATAGTAAGTACAGGAACATAGTATTGATGTCATGTTAGATTAGATATCATCCTAGTCAAAGAAACGGGATAGAGTGTGAGCTGAGAATGCATCCAGGCCTACGTATACTTGACATACAAGGTCGGACAATTAAGTTAGCAAGCTTATCCTAAAAAAAGTGCTATATACCTCATTGCTGAATATCACTATGGTCACCAGGCGACCAAGGGGAGTACTCTGAAGATGACTGTGGTGATATTCAGCAATGAGGTATGTAGCATTTTTTCTAAGATGAGTTCATCAACTTAATTGTCAGGCCTGGTATGGCAAGTGGGAGGAAATGAACTGTTTGATAACTGATGTTGGTTGTCCTTGTGGCAGCAGGGGTGGAGGGGGCAGGAAGGATATTCAACAATTACCTCATCCAGAAACAGAAATCAAGGCATGAAAATGAGACACTAAAAGCCCAGAAACAAAAAGAACAACATGCCCTTAAGACTTGACAAAGTGATCAATTAATATATGCAGCTATACCAACCAGAAGAATGCTTGTTCATCAGACGAGAAGATGAAAACAAAGGTCACATGTATGCAGAAGATATTTACACCATGCTGGTGACAATGGATTGGTATCCAGAACAAAGACTTCCTAAAATCCAAGAGAGAAAAGTAACAACCTAATGGAGAAATGAACAAAAGGCATGCATAGAAAATAGAAATGGCCAACAATGCTCCATCTCCTAAGTATTCAGAGAAATGGAAGTGGAAACCTCAGAGGAGGTGCCACTTTATACACACCAGATTGACAAAAGTGATAATGTCTGATAGTCTCAAGTGCTGACAAGGATGTGGGTCAGCAGAGATTCATGGACTGATAGGAGGAGAAATTGGTATGGTTGTTCTGAAATGAATTTCACATGATCTAGCTATGTTGATAATGTGATATTCTTTGGCCCAGCAATTCCACTGCTTGGTATAGACCTGAGAGACACTCTTACACCAGTGCTCAAGGATACATGGACACTGTGTCACTATGCATAAGAGCAAACTGCTGCAAATACCTCAGTTTCCTTTAACAGATGAACAAGTAAATATACTGAGGCATATTCATGCAACAAACTACAGCATAGAATTGGAAATAAATGAGCTACAGCCACACACACCAAGAGATGAATCTTAAAGTGTAAATATTTTTAGAGACAGGGGTTCACTCAGTAGCTCAGACTGGAGTGCAGTGGTGCAATCATATCTCACTGCAGGCTCAAACTCCTAGGCTCAAGCAATCCTCCCACCTCAGCCAACCAAAGTGCTGGGATCACAGATGTGAGCCACCACACCTGGCCTTAAAATACTTTTGAAAAAGCAAATTGCAAAAGAACACATGCACAGCATCACCACTTTTATGACTAATTAAACCAATTTGAAAGTAAGCACTGTATTTATGGATGCACACTAGTAGCACAGCTAAAAGGAAAAGTAATGTAATGATAATAAAAATTAATTCAGACTAATTATCATGTCTGGTGTCCAGGGGGCAGAATCAAGGAATGACACAAAGGACATCACAGTCCCAGGTGTTTGTTCCATGGTGAAACTTTGTGATTTACATATATATTTTTACATGCTATTGTGCATGTATCTAATAGTTTTAATTTAAAAAGGAAAAAGATATCAGCACTGACAAGAACTCAATAAAGTGGCCAATTAAAAAAATGTGTATTCTGAATTCTGGTGCCAGCCAAGATGGAGTAAACTGCCATGACCCATCTCTCCCACTGATTACAGCAAAAAATTCTGGGAAGTTGACATAAAAATCAACTACCTGAGGCCTGTGAAGGTAAATAATAGTAGGCAGATTGATGACATGAAGGCTATGTTAACCAGTTTGATGAAAATATTTCAAATTGTATATGAAAACACCACACTGTACCCCATGATTGCACTAATGTACACAGCTATGATTTAATAAAAAAAAAAAAAAAAGAAAGAAAGAAAGAAAGAAAGAAAACCAAGATTCTACATATTTAAAAAAAAATAGTAGGCAGATTGGGATGTTGAAAGTTGAATAACAACCTGAAACAAGGTGAGTTTTGCACTGTTTCCCTGTCCTTTGATGCCCAGTGTTGACCCGAGGTGGGGGGGATTGTCTAAATTTCAGTGCTGTGCAGGGGACACCCACAGGAAAACTCCAAGGAAAACACTCTGGCCAGAAGACCAAAAAGGGAACCCCTGTATGAAAGAAACCCCAGAGAACAATGAGCTACCTGAGCTACTCATGCAACATTCCAAGGAGGCACATCAAAGGCCTCAGGAACTGGACCACCCCAACACCACCACCCAGGCCAGGGTGTGCCAGAAAGAGCAAACCAACATAGGGAAGACTTTGAAGACTGAACTGGTATTAGAACCATTCCCCACAGAAGGAAAGCCAGCATGTTTTCTGGGCCCAACCAGCCAAACCACTGCCTACTAAAGCAACATTCTCCAAAGTACATGTATTAAATAGGACCCAAATCCTCACAATATAATATTCAAAATGGCCAGAACACTATAAAAAATTACTCAACTCACAAAAGAAATAGAAGAAGCTGGCCAATACTCAAGGCAAAGAACAATCAAAAGACACCAAGCCCCAAATGACCCAGATACTGTTATTATCAGATAATTTTAAAAGTTTATTCTTCAGGTTAACATGAACAATCTTGGGATGAATGAAAGGATAGTTTCTCTGCAGAGAGATAAAAACTAGAATGGATAACCAAATGGAAATTTTTGAATTGAAGAAAATAATATCTGAAACAAAAACTTCATAGGCTGGGCGTGGTATAAGCAAAAAGCATATATGTCTTTGCCTCTGCCATTTCTAAGAGTGAGCCGTACAATTTCTTTCTTTCTTTTTTTTTTTTTTCAGTTTGAAAGCAGTCACTGTTTATTAACTGACCAGATTACAAAAACAATCAGGGGAGATACCTTAGTTCATTCTTCTAATAAGCCTATTGATTTGGTCTTCCTTGTTACCAGCATCTCCACCTTCTCAAAGTGGGTTGTCTTTTTCTTCATTACCCCCATGGAGATGATAACTTGAATGGCCACAAGAAGTTATTTGGTTCTTTGAAGCATTTTCCAGCAGTACAGATCTCATGAATCAGATCCTCCATGCAGATCTTGCCATATTTACCAAGAGATCGTGCAATCAAACTGTTATCAGTCAATGCAATTTGCTTCTTATTGATTTTGCCATAACCACGCTTGTAGATTAGCTCATTTACTGACTTCAGATTTGGGTACCCTTATGCAATATACGGTTCTACAATCCTCGGCATGTTAATGGAAGCCTTGATGAGTTTAACAAAGTTCCACTGAAGATCTGGTGAAAGCAAAAAAACTGTAACACCTTTCGGACCTTTGGACTCACACCATTGATCCCACTGATCCTGATGGCAGATGCCAATTTGGGTTGTGCAGGTACATAGAAGTTGCCAGCTTTTCTTGCCATCCTAGCCATCCGAATCTCAGTTCTGTACATCTGCCTGTATTCTTTATGATAATGCTTAGCTTTTTCATAGATAAGCTT
>CAUYQV010189787.1:0-29437 GCA_963574575.1 Galagoides demidoff
CACCATCATACCATCATTATCACCATGACCATCATTGTCCACCATCATCACCATCACTGTCACCACCACCACAATTGTCACCACAGTGCTTAGTGACAGCCACAGTAGCAAGTAGAGTTGGCATGTTTTTAGAGCTCAGTGCTACTCTTCCCACTAGGGAAACTGTTCCAGCTCTTTTGGAATGTGTTATCTTCTCTTTTACACCATTTAATTGCTTGGCCTCATTACTAATCCTACTTAGCCCCTTAAGTAGAGGAGAATATCCTCTTCAAGACTGTGAGATTTAATTTACAGGTTGGACATAAAAATTGTAAGGACATTTTATTCATGCTGTGTGTGTTGAATTCTCTAAGGCCAGACGTCAGCGTCCTTCTGACTACATTGCTTGGAGGGGCTCCTGAGTCTAGGCATTCTGTCCCTTATTCAGAAACTCTTGTCCCCATTCCCTATCCCATGCCAAGAGTTACGTTTGAGTGAATGAATGAATAAAAGTTTAATTCAACAGCCTACTGTTTTTTGAAGTAAGACAGTTAAGTATTCCTACATGGATCAGCTACCCAGGTCTCCCATCTCAGAAACCACGTGCTACTTTCAAGCAAGTAGCAGAGTAAAACACCCCTTCACCCAGATGATAAACCAGCTATGCAGGAGGTTTCCAAAGGGTTTTCTCTCAGGCACAAGTTTTGAGGGCTAGAAGCTTTTGGTATCTTCAGGTGACAAATCAAAATCTCAAAGCCTCACTGAAAAAGTTAGAGACAGTCAAATGGGACACCTTCATGACTAAGACAGTGTCTCCCTGGCCTAACCCTGCACCGAGCTCTGGACTGTCCTGCAGTATAGAATTATTACTCACTAGGCAAACTGTTCCACATAGTAGTAAATTTGTAGGATGTCTTTGTTAGATCTGCTTAACTGTTCTCTTGCGATTGTCACTTGCTCGCAGCAACTTGAGAACCACTATGAGGGGGCAGCTTGACCCTGCAGCTCAATATTGCCCCCACAAGTGTTGCTCCAACAAAGTGCATCTGGTTGGTTTTTCATATTCACCAAAGTTTGCTAGTGCATCTGTAGTGGGGATGATGATACTCTAGGTTGCCATGGCAACTGGATGAGCATCAACAACCAAGGTATCATTGGGTCTTTATTCCCATGAGATTTCATACAAGATTTGGGGGATAAGAGCTAGTCAGGCACCTCTTAATGGATCCAGGTCTCTTAAAGTTAAAAATGTAAATTCAATTAAAGACATACATAGATTGTCTGGAAGCTCAGAAGAGAAAAGAAAGGGATGCTTCTTAACTGGACACAGTGACTGAATTTTGTGGACTGTTTTCACCTATTATGTCATGAAATGCACACTGTAGTCTGTGCAGATGACAGGATTATCCCTCTCATTTTGTGCAGGCTGACATGGGTTGAAAAATAACACAGCCAGTGGAGCAGTGCTGGGGGTCTCCTGTGCTTCCCTGCCCCAGAGACCTGGTATACCCTTTCTTGCCCATGTCCAAAGGGGACCTCGGATCACAGGAAAAGACTGGACCAGTTCTAGAACTCCAATGAGTTTTTACCCTAACAGTATCCTAAGATACCTGCAGTACTGTTTAAGCCATTGATGATTTTTTCTCCAATAGGACTGTTGGCCAGGCTAGAAAGATGATTGATAAGAGTGGAAGGTAGAAAAATTGATAAGTATAGAACATTCTCCCTCACCATCTTCCAACACACCCTTAAAGGTGCATTCTTGTGTAGAGCATACCTGTCTCTCTGGTTCAAAAGCTCCAGATTTGTCCTTTCAAACAGGTAGGGCACATTCTGGACTTGGAAGGACAGGCCCAGGGACACCCCTGGATGCAGCCTCCCCAGACCAAGTAGAGAGTCTCTCTCCTCAGCCTCCCAAGCTGGGAACCCACAGTACCTAGCGTAGGCGTGGAACTCCAGGGTGGTGGTTAAAATGAATACTTCCAAGAGAGGCCAGCTTAGACGTGAGTCCAGGCCAAGCCACAGGCTGTGCAGCCCTGAGTAAGTCACCCACTCTTTCCAGCCTCCATTTCCTTGACCGTGAGAGGGTGCAGTTGTAATTGTTACTGAGAGGGTTGAGTGCTGTGTGTGGGATGGCAGAGGGCAGCACTCATGTGAAGTCTGGGCTCATAAAGAACAGTAGGATCAGTGCATTTATTGGCTGAATTATGATTTTTGATGGCTTTTGGATGGTGCATGTGAGATTTCTGCTGATTCTGTAACAAATTAGCACTAACTGAGAAGCTGAAAGCAACAGAAATTTACTGTCTCCCAATTCTGGAGGCCAGAAGTCTGCATCTAGCACCTTCCACAGGCATGTCCCTCCTGCTTCTTCCTTGTCCTAGGGGCTTCGGGCACTCCTTGGCTTGTGGCTGTGTCCCTCCAAGCCCTGCCTCATCCTCATATGGTCCCCTCCTCTGTGTGTCCATCTCATAAACCTTATTTGGGGGTAATTCAGAACAATGTCCTCCTCTCCATATCCTTAGCCTAGTTACATCTCTTGCCATATGTAGCAATGTTGATGACTTTCAGGGTTCGGGATATGAACATATCTTTCTGCGGGACCATCCTTCCATCCACTACGGAGGGTGGGGAGGAACCGAGGGGACTGTGAGGCTGTGGCTGTGTGCTTTGCAAAAGACTAAAAATAATCTCAAACAAAGAGCTGCAGGTCTTTGACTGCATAAACGTGGGGGAGGGTTGACACTGGGACTTCACGGCTTCTGCAGAGATAGGCTGGGAAGCAAGCAAGCGAGCCTTAAAGTCCGAATCTCAGGGGTCATGTTTAGACCCAGCCGCGAAGGCAGCCTCAGGAAGCGTTTCCTGCAGGCCTGCACCTTGCATCCCTTGGCTTCTCAGTTTTTTCCCAGGGCCCTCTGCAGACTGGTATTGGAGCGGGGCAGAAATTGCACACTTCTCTTCCAGGGGATTGGATTGGAAAATGATACATCTACTGAAGTTTGGCTGATTTTTGCTTATGGAAGCTTATTTCCCACCCGAGGCATACTGGGGGTCCCAGGAGGGTTATCAATTTCTTCTTAAGCTCGGAGACACATTTACAGTTGGTGGAAATGGTCTCACATCGTCAGAGGATCCTCCTGGCCGACTCTCTGGGTGCTCATTAGTCGGGTGTGTCAGAAACTCTCCCACTCTTCACAGAAATGAACAGTTCAGCAGAAACCAAACTCATTTAATTCAAATTTAATTAAAGTTGGAGCAATGTTTTTTACTCTTTGGTCCTAATTATAATAATGTTGCTGCATATGATAACACAGAAAACATGTGGTTAGCTTTAGAGGAAGGAATTCATGGGATGACGTTGGCTGCTACAGACGGAATGGAATGGCCAAGCTTCCAAAAGTTCTGGTAATCAAGGGTTTCCTGGTAAGGGAAACACCTGAAATAAAAACCACTCTTTAGGCAAACAGATCCCATGGGATGAAGTTAATAAAATTGTATGTGTTAAAAAAAATAAAAAGGCACAAACAATACAAAAAGGTGTGAAAGAGTGACATTTCTGGTCAGGGTAGGCTGTGATCTGTATAAACAACAGCAGTGACCAGAATCTTAGTCCAAAAAAGTGATTTCTTACCATGTAGGCGTTGGGAAGGTGAAGTTCCTCATGGTGATTCAGGCATCCACCTTTCCACCTTGTCTGGGGTGGGGACTGGCACACTTGTCACCCGGCGGCTGAATCCGACCCACAGCTTAAGTTTTGTTTCATTGCACACAGACAGCCCTGTCACTCATTCACCTTCTGGCTGTGGGCGTTTCCACGCTGCAGTGTTCCAGCTAAATAATTGCAACAGAAGCCCAATGCCTGTACAGCCTAAATGTTTGGCCACTTACAGAAACTAAAACAAAGAACAAACACAAAAACCTTGCCCCTAGTTGTAGGGCCTCAGATTCTTCAGCAGGAACAGAGGAATGAGGGAACAGCTGTCACACGGGAGGTAGTTTGGGGTCTGGATTGGGAGAGTTCAATGTGTATCCCTTCTGCCTACACTCCAAGGGCCAAGTGCAGAGAGGGAAGGAGGAGAAAAGAGAGGAGGGTGATGGAGAGGGAGAGAGGGGAAGGAGGAGAAGACGGAGGACGGGAAAGTGATTTTAGGTCCTCAGGTGACTTGCTTAAGACCTCCTGGAGCAAAGCCTTCAGAGCACACAGAGTCCATCCGTCCTTACCCCCAGTAACAAACCTGGCTGCCCCCAAGATGAGGCTTTTCCCCGAAGGATGTGTCTGTGTCTCTAGTTCACCTGGAGGCCTCGGGGACCTAGCGTTATTTACTGCTGACCTCACACAGGATACAGGTCCTTAGGGGGCAAAGCTGAGCTCAAGTTTACTGAATGCAGATGGTCAGAAGCATGTTCTGGGTCCTTTCCTCCCCATCACGCATTGAACACAGGTGCCAGCTGACCTCCCTGCCCCGAGTCCCGACCTTCTCCCTATACTCAGGCGCCCAGCATTTTGAAGAGTAGAGTCTAGGAGCTAAGCACGTGAGCTTGGGAATCAGGGGTATTTGCATTTACACCCAGGCTCCAGGTTTGCTAGTTGCATGACCTTGGGCCGTCTACCTTCCTCCACTGACTCTCTTCTGCAGGATGGTGATAGTGAGGATTAACTCAGAAAGTATGTTGAGGGCATGTGTCTGGCATGTAGTTGCTGCTCTGTAAGTAAGCATTAGCCGTTTTTATTATTCTCAGCAACCCCCAGTGTGGGAAAGAGTCAGAAGATATAGGGGATCCTTTTAATACTGAGAGGTCCAGGACTCTAGGCAGGAAGAGTGCCCCAGCTTCCTAGGCTGTCCTTATGGTTCATGGCTCCTAACAGGGTGGTGATCACCCTGGTGGGTACTACGCTATGCATTTCTTCATTCATTTGTTCAGCATCCATAACATGCCTATTGTGTGCAAAATCCCATGTTGGGGATTAGACACAGAACTCTAAAGAAGACAAAGACATCTTTTGCCTCTGTGGAGCTCAGAATCTTTGATAAAACATGATTGTTGTGACAAAGACATATGGCATGCGATGGAGGTGCATGTGGGGCCACATGGCTGGGCTTGGGGACATGGGAAAACGCCTGTGGAGACGGAGGCTGAGTGTGGACAGTCTGTGCTTCCTGCACTCCACTCATCTGCGACACTTGTTTCTAGAACTTGTCAAGCTGGTTCCCACCTCAGGGCCTTTGCACCTGCTGATGGCTCAGCCTGAATACACTTGCCATCATGTTGGTGCATGTATGGATTTTTCAAGTCCCCCTTCAGATAGCTGTTGCTGAGGGAGGCCACCTGCTGGCTAGTCACAGGCATCTTCACCTGTCCTTCCCTCTCCCCCCACTCCCACTGTCCCTGCTGGTCATGCAGCCTTCTTTGTTCTCTTCACAGCTTGAATTCCAAAGGACGATCTCATTCAGCAATTTGCTTCTATGCTGTCTCTCTCCCCTTGTGAGAGTGGAGCTCTGGGTGGCGTCCTTGTTCAGAGATGGATTCTCCACTGAAAGAGCTGAGGGTTGACTCTACCCAGAGTGGGAACTCAGCCCATCTTTCCTAGGGGGTTGGTCGATCATGACTCTGAGCTGGCCGGGCAAACAGGTGAGCCAGGTAGAATGAAGGGCACTTAAGTCAAAGGAGCAGCCTGAGTGGAAGAAGATTGGAAAGACACGAGCATTTGGTGTAAGAATTCAGGGCATGGTGGTCACCGCCCTGTTCCTGGGCAGAGGAGAGGGCAGCTGTGGGCTGCACAGTGCCGGCCAGGAACCCTGCATTTTCTTCTCCAAATTGATTCGGTGTTTGTGTTCGTGAGTTCCCTTCTCAGGTACCCTGAGCTGTTTAGAGCAGAAATGTTCTCATTCCCCATCAGAGCTGCATAAAGAGTGAATTATCAGGCAGTTTCAGAAAGGACGTTTAGGAGGAAGACGTCAAATTTAGGAGGTTGCAATGAATGTTCACAGGTCAAAAGAACTGAGGAAATGACTTCATGATTTTTCTTTTATAAAGGCAACCCAGACAATGGAATTACAAATGTGAGGCTCAGGCTCTTCTTCCTCTCCGTGTATTTTATGCAGCACAAAAACATGTCTTTGGAGCTTTCTCTGAGCGATTTAAAATCCAGATGGAAGCTGAAAACACACTGCATCTGTCCCAGGAAACTGTCATTTATTTCTGGGTAAGTGAGAAGAAACGGTGGCCGTGTGCTGCTCACCGAATGCTGAGTGCAGAGCCTTAGGCCTCCAGCTAGGGAGCAAACAATCCCTATGTGTGATGAATCCTTCCAATAACAAGGCCCCGCACAGGCAGGACCAAATCATAGTCATTAGTCTCTGGTACTCGCTTCCAGTGGAGCCTCAGAGTCTTTTCAGCCAGCGCCCAGATGTAAGCTGGAGAAGCGACTTGCAATTCCGTCTGCTGTTTATTATGCCTTTGGGTTCTTTTGGAAACATAGGCGGTTAAGTCCAAACTCCAGATGTGACCTTTGAGAAATTCAGAGCAATGTCAATTGAGTAGAATGAATCTCCAGAAACACGCAATGGATTGCCCCCCCCATCCCTAACGCTCGAGGCAAGGACAGATGCAACAAATTTATATCAAATATTTATCTGCTTCTCCTTGATCCTTAGGTACGCAGAACTGGATTGATTATAATCTTCAGTTGGGAGCACAGTACTGCCACCCTGCACAGGGAGGTTTCTATTTATTTTCATTTCTTTATTTACCGCTCTCATTTCAGCTTTCTTCCCAAGAGGCTGCCTCTCTTCTGGGTTTAAATGCCAGACAAACATATTTCCTTATGTATCTCACTCCAATTTTGTGTTCACATGAGGCGTCTTTGAGATACAGTGTATTGATTCATTCTCCCGACCTATTTCTTTTAACTGATGGAGAGTGTCCAGTCGTATATTTCACACTTTATTCATCCCCTCCTTTCCTAATGCCCACTAGATTATTTTTAACTCCATTATCAATCTTACACTGTGATCAACATCCTTCTATCTATTTATTTGTGTTTGTATCTCTGACAGTTTCTCTTTCCGTGAGACTGGAACTCCAGGTCCTCCATGGTCCGCCAGACATTCCCCAGTGGCTCTCTTCTGGGCTTTGGCCTTGGCAAAGAATTCATGCTTAAGACCCCCACAGGGAATACAACTACAACAAAAAAAATAAACTGGACTTCATTAAACTAAAACGTTTCTGCACAGCAAAAGAAATAATCAACAGAGTAAACAGACAACCTACAGAATGAGAGAAAAAATTGCAAACCGTATCTCGGACAAAGGACTAATTTCCAAATCTACAAGGACCTCAAACATATCAGTAAGAAAAAAAACAAATAACCCCATTAAAAATGGGCAGAAGTCACGAACAGATTTGTTTCAAAAGATCTACAAAGAGCCAGCGTACATGAAAAAATGCCCAAGGTCACTAATCGTCAGGAAATACTAATCAAAGCCACACTAGTTTCCATTCCCACCAGCAGGTGACATGTTTACTCCCCAGCCTCTATCATCACATGACTTGTAAATTTCTGCCCATTGCGTATAACACTTTATCCCACGCTTTCTCTAATATTTCTTTCTGTGGTACTGAGTCTGTGGCTCTTCAATTCTTACTGGCCAGAATTTGTTTTTTATCACAGTATCTATTCCAACCTTTTATCCATTTTTTTTACTGGCTACCTTTGTTTTTCTAGCAGATCTGCGAGATATTATAGTATTAATACTTCGTCATTTGTTTCCACTGTGAATTTCAAGGGCAGGTATTTATAGGCTATTTCTCTGCTTACAATGGGTTTGCATCTCAATAAACCCATCATAAGGTGAAAATATCCTAAGTCAAATCATAGTCAGTTGGGAACTGTTTATATTCATCAAAAGAGAAAATAAAAGTCACAGGCAAGACCTGAAGGCCGGGTAGTCTTACATTCCAGCTTCTGAGTGTGGGACACAGGACACTCTATACATGTCTCCTTTGGTGAGCAAACCCAGTGAAGTACGGTCAACTCTGCAAGTTGACCACACAAGGGACTGTAACAAACTGGTCAGCATATGGAGGTGGTCAGCATAAGGACTGCTAATCTGATAAAGACATGTGGTGTGCGTCTAGTCTATGAAAATTGGGTCAACTTAAGGAGGTGGTCAGTGATGGGGGTTCTACTATAATAATAAATGGAGAAGCAGAGAAGATTCTAATGAGGGTTTGGAGGTCAAATGGGGCTTTTTGCTTTTTAGTCAGTTCTAACTCAGCCACTTTCTGGTGGTGTGCCTCAGGGCGGGGTGCCCACCTATGCTGACCTCACACATCTGTCTCCCAGGGTGGACTGGGGGATCAGTACACAACAGATACACCGACAGGTGGGAGCTGAATGGGAGGTGGAACTCTCTCCTTTACCTCTAGGACTAGGTAGAAGGGAACTGATATTTAACATAAAACCCCTGGAGCCTGTAAGAATTTAACCATAGTAAAGGAGCTATTGTCTAATCACTCATTTAGTTATTTTTTTTGGTCTATCCCTCATAGAAATGAAAGTAAATGTGGTCATTAAACAAAATCAACGTTTAATGGCATTTTAATAAGATAAAGATGGCATGGGGCTTGTGATTCTGTTGTGTCTGTGTATCACATGTATATCCTGCACCTGTGGACCCGTCTACAGACGCCGATTCTGCATATTAGCCCTTCTACGCCCACCGAATGAATACATGCACAAATGATGATAGTGCTTCTTTTAAGTGTTGAGGTTATAATTCAATTTATTTTTCCTTTTGCTTAAGATTTGGTCCTACTCTCCCTAGAGTTAATATGCAATTATGGGCATAATAGTGAAAAAAATAGAATGTATTAAAATAATATTTATGGAGCATAACAACTTAGAAAACGCTTGGAATATGTTAATGGAAGTAACCTGTTGCAAAGCTGTATGCCCATTCTGATTACAACCGTCACTGAAGGAGATTGAACACACACCCGTAGGCAGGAAATGGCCTGGAGGGGAGATGCCCACGTGTGGGTAACACTCAGGGCCGCGTGCTGCTAGCTGGTTTCGAACTTCTCTTTCATTGTTTTTCTTCATCTTTTATTCTTCCTTCTCTTTTCTTTCATTTTTCTCATTTTCCTTCTGAAATGTGTTTATTAACCTTATGTTGCTTTTATTTTGTTTAAAATACTTCTAATAACATGTAAAACATTTCTTAAGGAAATCCTCCTTCAGCCAGAAAAATCCCCATCCCATCCCTCCAAACCCAGGTTTATAGGGACTAGAAGATAAATTTTGTTGACTGCCTGCACAGCAGGTGTTCTTGTGAACGCTGCCTGCATCCAGCCTTAACTGGGAAGCAGCATCAATCACCATCATCATCGGCATGTGTGTGTACCAGCATATCATATGCCCAGGCCAAGTGTCTACGCATGTGTCAATCACACAACACATACACAACACATACTCACACAGCCCACAGATCCTGCCACACACACGTGTGTGCTTCCTCTAGAGACACTGAGACACCAAATTTTGTCACTGATGGAGAACTGCGCAGGCACGTCAGCCCAGGGTTATTCTGCTGGCCTTGGTCCTCAAGCAGAATGGCTTTCACCTCTCTGTGGACTCTGCCTGCTTCTTACCTGTTCCTCTCTGTGGCTCCATCTCCTCGCCCCTCCCCCCGGAACATGCTGCTCATTCCTTGGTCCAGAACACATGCTCTGACCTCTGCACAGGACATTCAGGGACGAGGGCAGTGGGGAGGCAGAGGGAACCCATATCCCACTTGGCCAGAGAAAAGGACCCAGCTGCCACCGGCCTAGCCCCTCCAGGTGTCTGCGGCATCTGATGTCACAGAGCCAGTGCTGTCACCACCTAAACCTAAAGCAGAGCCCCTGGCCTTGCTGGAAGGCCCTGCAGGGAGAATGTCCTGTCCACTGCCCATCAGCTCTGGGTGCTTTGATGTTTAGTCAATGGTTTTCTTTGCATAGAGACGCCAGCTTCCTCCTGGGAGGTCTTTATCAACAGGTGGGTGCTCTCCAAGTCCAGACCTTTAATCACTTAGATAAGTGACTTTCCAAGTCCAGACCTTTAATCACTTAGATAAGTGCCTCTCAGAACCAGCAATTTTTTCATTCCTTAACACTTTCTCAGGATGTTTTAAGTTTAATTCTTTTTTCCTATCATTTGCTCGCCTATATTCTTACTGTGAAAGGCTTTGCTGCACCACACTGTGAGACGTGAAAGCTGGGCAGCCGAGGGTAGTGCTCCTCGTGAGCTGGGAAGACTTGGAGAGCCCTCAGTGCTCTGTGCCGCAGTTTCCTTATTACTAACATGGGCAGAATAAGTCAGTGAGGACTGAATGAGTTGTTGTATTTAAAGTACTTAGCATTGTGCCCAGTACACAGTCAATGCTCAAGAAATGTTAGATGAAATCTTTATCACTAACAACACTATAGTCTTCACCACTGTTATTATCATCAACACGGTATTGTCATTATCATGCTCACCATTACCACCACCACTACCATCATCACCACCATAACAATCACCATCATTGTCAGCATCACTGTCATCATCACTGTATCATTATTGTCACCATTATTATTACCACTCTATTATCATCATCACCATCACCATATCACCACCGTGATCACCACCACCACCATCATCACCATCACCATCACCACCACCACCACCACCAACATCATCATCACCATCACCCTCATTACCATCACCATTACCACCACCATCATCACCATCACCACCACCACCACCACCAACATCATCATCACCATCACCCTCATCACCATCAACATTACCACCATCATTACCACCATCACCATCACCACCACCACCAACATCATCATCACCATCACCCTCATCACCATATCACCATTACCACTATCACCACCATCACCATCATCACATCACCATCACCACCATCATCATCACCACCATCCTGCTGATGATAGTGGGCTTAAGAGGTTGGGTTTTAGACATTGACAGATTCTGGTTTACATTGGGGGCTTTCTATATACTAGCTCTGTGACCTTAAACAAGTCTTGTGATCTCTTTAGCCCTTACTTTGCTCATTATAATAGCATATAACACCTTCCTAGTGTGGGTTGAAATGATTAAAATCAATTGTGAGCCTAATGTGCTTATCATAGTACCAGGTTCATGGTAATTATTAAATAAATATTTATTCATATAATAAACATGTACATCTCTGTGTATATGCACACATATACACATGTACACACATATATGCACATGTATATACATGCACACATATGTGTCTATGTTCTAATCAACTTTCCTTGTTAAGCTGTAAGGGTATTACTAAGCCTTGTCATTATAAGACTCCTTTATCATTACTGCTAGTGAGACATTTTGAAAATCCATCCCTTTTTTCCTTCCATGTGGATTTCTCCCATTACTTAATGAGGCTTTAGGCAGGGACAGAGTGTGCTGAGCCATAGCTTTTTGGCTGCAGGGGGCCAGCCTCCTGTGAAAATGATGTGACTGTGTGGACAAAAGCAGATTGAAGGCTCACTGGGCTGGTGTTTCCCTTTCAGCATCCACAAGTCCCACTATGCCTTCCAGTGCTCATTTTGGTACCTGGTGTCTCAGCAGGTGCCTGGTGACCTGCCATTTTGTCATGAGGTGTTCACATTTGGCTCCTCATTTTTTCTGCTAAAATAATTCTGGGGGAGTTCTTGAAAGCACAAAATACTACAATTTTGTTTGAAATCTGATTGTGTGGGTCAGATTGCTTGGGTGTCACCAGGTTTGATCACTCATTAATGAGCACATATGTGTGGCACCTCTGTTGTGTGCTGGCCACTGTGCTCGTTGCCGAGGATGGGTAGAGGAAGACAACTCCTGCCAGAGGAAACTCTCCTTTAATGGGAGACCTGACAACAATAGACATTTACAGATAGACCTGGAGTACAGAGGCAGAGACAAATTATAAATATGGAGATAAAAGAATAGCATGAGAGGTGTGGAGAAGTAGAAATAGGTTCATCATTGGACCATAAATTAATTCATTCTCTGAACAAGTATTCATCTGAATACCTGCTACCTGCAGAGAACTCTGGGAGGAGAGAGAGATGACCCTGCCATGTAGAGAGGGTCTTGGGGCTGGAGATCCTTCTATGCTTCCTTGGGTTACTGGCTCAATCCTGCTTATGAGAATTAGCTAGAGCAAGGTTAAAAAAAGTGTTGCATTTCCAGACACCTTCCCGGGAGATTCAGATTCAGTGGGTCCATTGGGAACAGAGTCTGAACTGTTAATGAGCACCTCGGGGGATTTTCATTACTGAGAAAGTTTGGAGGCATTTCCAGCTGGCAGTGACAGGGGCTGATTAGTTGTTAGCCAACATGAGGAATGGGTCTTGGGAGAAGGACCAGGAGGCTGGTAGGTTGGTAAGAAGCTGAGGGACATTCCTGAAGCAGAGTACAGCAGGAGGCATGTAGGACAGAGGGCCGACCTGAGAGAGGGGCAGATGCTAAATTAAGGGGAAAGAAAGAGAAGTGGGGAGGGTGGGAAGTAAGTTTTAGCCTCCATGCTAGCAGGATCATCATGGTGCCAGTTGCTGAGAATTCACAAGGAGAAACTGGTTGATAGGATCCTAGTGAGCACATGTATGGCATTTTAATTTCCAGTTGAGCCTGGGGGTCCATCTGCCCTGTTTGGTGAATCACCCTCTAATCATGTCAAACACAACAAAATTATAATTTCCGGACATGAAGAATTCAAGATCCATAAAGACTTCATACTTTCTTGGAATTCCTTCTAAATAAACTAAATGAACATCTGATAATATTCAGATTCCACCCACCTGGCAGAGACTCCAATTTTGTGTGTGGTCCTAACCCCAAGGAGAAGATGCACCCCACAGGGAATCTACTGACAGAGGGTGAGGCCCTGGCCCTCTGGCTGAGTGAACTGCCAGACCTTTATCAATTCCATAATTTCCCTCAAAGCTAAGGCAATGCTTGAGACAAGATTTCCTCAGGGCTTCCCCAGCACGCTCTTCCATTAGAACAGTGACTGTCATCTCTGTCCATACTCAGGTCACCTGAGCAGCCTTGATGCATGCAGATTCCAGGGCCCTGCCTGCAGAGATACTAGCTGGTTGTTCTGGAACGCATCTTCGGCATGGATACTAAAAAAGCTGCCAGGTGATTTTAACATTCATTGAGATTTGAGAAGCATTACTTGAGGCCTTGTCCTACCAGTTTTGCCTGAAAAACCCAGCAGAGAGTCCTCTCCTTAAATATATATGACCTTGAGGTTGAACTAGCAAGATTTCCTAATAAGGGCTTCTATAAGTTATGCTTTTTCTCCCTGTGTGGCTTCACTTGCAAAGGGAGAAATGGCCTTTGGCATCCCTTGCTTGGAAACAAAAGGCATAAAAGCATTTTGCGTATTTATTACTATTAGTAGGAAAACAAAAATCTCTCCATGACTGATACTTCTAGGGTTAGAATTAATCTTATAGATTCCATTTTCCTTGGGACGCTCCTGTGGAGAAATCAAGCAAGATGGTGGGAATATGGCTTGTGACTCCATGTTACCATTTGCACTTTATTTTTAATTTCTGTTTAATAGATATGAAACAGATTCACTCTTTGCTTTGTCTATTGATATTTATGTTGGATACAGAAAAGGATTTTCTTTTTCTTTTTTCTTTCTTTCTTTTTTTTTTTTTTGAGACACAGTTTCACCTTGTCACCCTTGGTAGAGTGTTATGGCGTCATAGCTCACAGCAACCTCAAACTCTTGGGCTCAAGCAATTCTCCCAATCACTTCAGCCTCCTGAGTATCTGGGATTACAGGTCCCCACCACAATGCCTGGCTACTTTTTTTTTAGAGACAAGGTCTCGCTCTGACTCAGGCTGGTCTTGAAACAGCTCAGGAAATCCACGCACCTCTGCCTCCCAAGTGGATTATAGGCATAAGTCACCATGCCTAGCCAGAAAAGGATCTTCTAATGCTCAAGCTGTTTACTGATGGTGAGAGCTTCCATGAGAGGGGCTGAGGTTATCATCCTAATTGGAAGAAGGAAACGCTCTGGAGTGCCTATAACCAACCACTCATCCACTATGTCCTAATTGGGCACCCACCTGAAATAGGTCAGATGTGGTTGTCCTGGCCCTGGGCCAGTGGACTTGAACTCTCTGGTCCCTAACACAAGCCCTCATGAGTGAAACTTTTTTCCCTAAAGCAGTGATGGTGGCCTGATTTTTATAGGATCACAGATGCCTCCCTGCCTTTCCTTATGAATTGAGTCCCCTGGAACCAACCTCACTCATCTGTGTTAGAGTCCCACTGCCTCAAACTCACACAGCCTGGGAAGCCACACTACCACCTGGGTTCTTCAGGGGAGAAACATGCATGAATTCTCCAAGGCCCATGTTGCTGCCTCTTACCTTTTCTCAGTTCCCCGGCAGATCAGGGAACAGCCTTGCTTCAAATGCATGTAGGACTTAGGAAGGCTTGTCCTCCACAGGGTCCTCTGAGTTGGTCAGTGTAGAGGGTTTCTGAGTCTAAGATGTTTGAGTGAATTTTTGGACTTATATATACCATCTCATGGTTACAGGCTAAATTTTCTCTAACTCTACAAAATGTTGATGATAAAAAGATACAGGTAGGAAAGACTGGCCAAGGAGGGAGAGGAAGCCACCTGAATCATTCTCTGTGATTAAAGACATTACAGACTGGGCAAGTTGTGACAGTGTGGAAACAGTATTTCACATTCCTCCTCTGTAGGTGGTGTTTTCCTCCACAACCTATTAATTTCTCAGAAAAGTTGCAAGTGATTGGAAAAGACAGCCTGAGATGCTCACAGGGGATAAGTCACCACATATCTTGGCTGATTCTTTGTCAGACTCAAAGTGAACTCAGTGGGCCCAGTGGATCATTCTGGCTTTGTGTTAATTCCCTCCAAGAGCTTAAAGGAAACATCCAGCTCTGTCTCTTTAAATTTCATCAACATTAGACAATCTTAGCCACTTTTAAACCCTAGATCCTCCTGGTAGGCTGGCAGAGAAGTGGAGAAGGAAGAAGAGGGTGGCCCCTGTTGTAGCCTGGTGTGGAGGGACACACTGGTTTCCATCAAAGCTTTGGGCCACAGGTTTGCTCATTGCTGTGTATAGACTGCAAGCCATGACAGGCAGGGAGATCAGAAGTGACCTTGGAAGTGTGAGCCATGGACTTGGAGCCTGGCAAGGCACTGGAGAAAGGATATCAAAGAGGATTATATTAATAATATTTATGTATGTTTTTATACATTTTTTCTTTCTTTCTTTTTCCATTTTTCTTTAATTTTGTATTTCATTACTATTATGTTCTTTTTTTCTTCTTCTGTTTCTTTTTTACTTGTTTTTCTTTTTCTTCTTTACTTTCCCATTTTTTTCTGTTCCATAGGGTAATTTTAACCCCAAAGCCTAGAGTTAAAAAAGAACAAAATTAAGGAGGAAAAAGAGAAGAACATAGGAGGGAAGGAAATAAAGAAGAAGAAACCACATGTAAAAAGAAACCAGCAACTCTGGCAACACGAAGAACTAGAATAGATCAATTTGGCCAAGGAATCACGATGGAGCTATTGTAGAAGATCCCAACTATAAAGAAATTGTGGAAATGACAGAAATTAAATTCAGATTATGGATAGCAAATACGAAGAAAAGAATTGAAAGGAAAGTGGAAAAACAGAAAAAAGAATTCCAAAAAATGCCCCTCCCCCCCCAAACAAATTAAAGACAAAGTCTCCAAAGTTCTGGAAAAAATTAGAAAAGATATAGCTTAAAGAATTGAAGAAGGCATTCAGGGAGTTTCAAAATGTAGAAGAGAGTTACAATAACAGACTAAGCCATGGGGAAGAAAGAATCTCAGCCTGCAGACAAGGTTCTCAAGCTAACCTAGTCATTTAAAAAGGCAAAAAAGAAGAGAGTAAAAAGCAGAGAAATCTCATAGAGAGTTATGGGATTACATGAAGCATACAAACATACTAAGTATAGGTATACCTGAAGGAGAAGAAGAGAGTTCCCAAAGCATGGAATTTCTAGTTGATGATATAATAGGTGAAAATTTCCCAAGCTTTGCCAAAGATTTGGACATACACCTACTAGATAGCTACTGAACTCTGGAATGAGTTCATTCAAACAGAGCACCTCCTAGACACAATGTCATTAACCTGGCCAAAGTCAAAATGAAAGAGAAAAGTTTTTAAGCAACAAAGGATAGGCAGCAGCTGACTTACAAGGGCAAACCCATCAGATTAATGGCTGATTTCCCAGCACAAACTTTATAAGCCAGAAGAGAGTGGGCTCCTGCCTTCAATCTTCTTAAACAAAACAACTGCCAGCCTAGGATTCTATATCCTGCACAATTAAGTTTCATATTTGATGAAGAAATCAAATCTTTTACTGACAAGTCAACAATGAAAAAAATTGCCACTATAAGACTTGTTCTGCTGGATGTACTCAGATCTATACTATACACAGAACAATCCAATGGACCACCAGTGAAGTAAAGACACCTGAAAACTAAAGGACTAAACCTAGCTATCACAATGACCCAAGTGATAAAATAGACAACAAAGCCTCACACAACAAGATGAATGGAATCCCATCCTATTTATTAATTATCTCAATAAATGTGAATGGCTTAAATTTGCCATTGAAGAGATATAGGCTGGCTGACTGGATAAAAATCACAAGCCAAGAATATGCTGTCTTAAGGAAATTCATCTAACCCCCAAGGACAAATCAAGGTGTGAAGAGTTGTCAGGTAATATTTCATGCAAATGGAAACCAAAAGAAAGCAGGAGTTTAAATTCTTATTGCAGATACAATTGACTTTAACACAACAAAAGTAAAGAAAAACAAAAATGGACATAATATATTGATCAAGGGAACAATTCAACAAAAAGACCTTTCACGCTCAATATTTATTCACCCAATTTAAATGCCCTCAGAATTATCAAACAGGCCATTATTGGTGTGAACAATATCTTAAACAATAACACTGTAATAGCCCCATTGATGGAACTGGAAAATCCTCCAAGCAGAAAATAAACTAAAAAATGTATTTAAACACAACTCTAGAACAAATGGGTTTAACAGACATATAGAACATCTCACCCCAATACTGCTGAGTATACGTTCTTTTCATTAGTGTATGGATCATTCTCCTTCCAAGACTGATCATATCCTAGGTCACAAATCAAGTCTCAGAAAGTTTTAAGAAATAGAAGTTATATATTTTATCTTTACAGAACACAGCAGAATAAAAGCAGAACTCAATTCTAACAGAAACACTCATCACAAAGTCATGGAAACTAAAGAGTCTATTGTTGAATGACAGCAGGATCAAGAAGTGGATAAAGAAGGGAGTCATTAGATTCTTTGAACAAAATGACAATTAGGCACAAATGACAACGAGGCCATCAAAACCTGTGGGATACTGCAAAAGCACTCCAAAGAGGGAAATTAATCATATTAAATGGTCACATGCAGAAATTAGAAAGAGTGAAAATTAACAACCTAATGAATCATCTCAAGATCTGGAAAAGGAAGAATGATGCAATCCCAGACCCAGCAAAGGAAGGAAATCATTAGTTCATATCAGAACTAACTGAAATTGAGAACAAAAGAACCATTGAGAATATTAATGAAACAAAAAATTGGTTCTTTAAAAAGATAAATAAAATCAAGAAGCCCTGGGCCAGATTAACCAGAAACAGAAAATTAAGATCTCTAAGATGCTCAATCAGAAAAAAGGGGAGATAAGAACAGATACTGTGAAAGTATAGAATATCATCACTGAATACTACAAAAATCTCTATGCCCCCAAATTTGAAAACATGGAGAAAATGGACAAATTCCTGGACTCACGTTGCCTCCCTAGACTCAACCAGGAAGAAATAGAACTCTAGAACAGACCAATATCAAGCACTAGAATTGAAACAGCAATAAAAAAGTTTCCAACAAGAAAAAAGTCCCAGACCAGACAGTTTCACACCAGAATTCTACCAGACCTTCAAGGAAAGCTTATACCTGTATTGCAGAATCTATTCCAAAACATTAGGAAGGAGGGAACTGTTGGGGGTTGTGGGCTCCTGTTCCTTGAACTCAGTTGACCTGGTTTAATGACTCAGCTGAGCTAGAAAGTTCAACCAAGGCATGACAGTAATTGAAGGTGAAAATGAATAGAAACTGAAAATAAAATTGGAGCAGGACAGGCAGCACGAATAGAGAGCAGAAGTAACCTGCACACATTTCAGTGTAAAAGAGAAAGTTTAGGGCACTTCCAAAGAGAGTTGGAAGTGGGTTCTTCTCATGGAGGAGAAAAGGTGAGAGAGAGAGACAGGGATGCAAAGGCCCACAGGAGTATAAATACTTTCTCCATTTGAAATTGGCTACAAATCTTTCAGGAGATGCCTTTTTGTACCTCTGAGCAGTATCATCATTTTGTATTGGTCATTGATTATCTCTTTCTGTTGGTCACTGGTTATCTCAGTAACTTCATACCCACATTCTTATGGGTCCTTCAGATTTCCTGGCTCAGCAGGCCAGGTTTTCCTCCCAACCCATCTGAAGCATCTTTCTTAGTGTCCTTTCTCAAGAACCCTCCCCATCTTCTTCTACGAAGGAGATATATCATATATATCGAAGCAAATACCATCCTGGTGCCAGGGCCAGGAGAGTACATGGCAGAGGAAGAAGACTATAAACCAATATCATTCATGAATATCAATGCAAAAACGCTCAATCAAATCTTAACATACAGAGTTCAGCTGCACGTCAGAGAGATAATTCATCATGAAAAAGCGGGCTTTATCTCAGAGATATAAGGCTGGTTCAACATATGGAAATTTATAAAAACGATTCACCATATGAACAGAGGTAAGAAAAGGTTCATATGATCCTCTTGGTGGATGCAGAGAAGGCATTTGGTAAAATTCAGCATCCTTTTTCATTAAAAACATTTAAAAAAAATTGGCATAGATGGGACATTCCTTAGACTGATCGAAGCCATCTGTGGGAGACCCAAAGTCAACATCATATTAAATGGAGAACAACTGAAAGGATTTCCACTTAGAACTGGAACCAGACAAGAGTGTTCACCATCACCATGACTATTCAACATGGTGTTGGAAGTCCCAGCTGGTGCAGTCGGATGTGAAAGGGACATCAGGGACATCTGAGTGGGGACAGAGCAGGTCAAGCTATTGTTCTTTGCTGATATATTATTATACCTAAAAGATCCTAGGGATTCAACTATGAGACTCTTAGAATTGATTTAAAAAATAAAGCAATGTCTCTGGATATAAAATCAATGTACGCAAATCAGTAGAATTCACATACACCACAACAGTCAAGCTGAGAATCAAATCAAAGATGCAACGCTCTTCACAGTAGCATCAAAGAAAATGAAATGCC
This sequence comes from Galagoides demidoff, assembly GCA_963574575.1. Taxonomy (NCBI): domain Eukaryota; kingdom Metazoa; phylum Chordata; class Mammalia; order Primates; family Galagidae; genus Galagoides; species Galagoides demidoff. The sequence goes on from CAUYQV010189787.1 coordinate 19,448, forward strand.
TCAGGTATATTCAACAAAGGATGTGAAGGGTCTCTACAGAAAAGAAATGGCAGAGGATGGCAGCAGATGGAAGAACAGATCATACTCATGGCTTTAAAGAATCAGGATTGTTAGAGTGTCTACACTGCCCAGAGCAGTCTGCACATTTAATAGAGTCCCAATTAAAATATTGACATCATACTCTGAAGATCTTGAAAGAACAGTCCTACATTTTATATGGCACCAGAAGAAACCTTGGATAGTCAACAGAATTCTACAAAATAAGACCAATCTGGAGGCATCTCTCTACTAGACTTCAGGCTATACTACAAGTTTATGGTGATTAAAACAGCCTGGTATTGACATAAAAATAGAGATATAGATCTATATACAACAGAACAAAAACTCTATAGATAAATCTGTGTCATATTGCCATCTGATCTTTTTTTGTTTATTTTTTGCAGTTTATGGCTGGGGCTGGGTTTGAACCCACCACCTCCAGCATATGGGGTCAGGGCCCTACCCCTTTGAGCCACAAGCACCGTCTGCCATCTGATCTTTGACAAAGCAGACAAGGAGATGCACTGGGCAAGGAAATAGCTATTCAATAAATGGTGCTGGGAGAACTGGTTAGCCACATGTGAAAGGCTGACTCTGGACACACACCTATTGCCACTTACAAAAATCAACTCATGGTGGAGGAAAGATTTAAACCTAAGACACAAAACTGTAAAAACCCTAGAGGAAAGTGTGGGGAAAACCGTTAATCTTAACAGCCTAGGGAAAGAATTTATGAAGAAGAGCCTACTGGCAATCACAGCAATGATGAAATAGATAAATCAGACCTGACCACGTTAAAAATCTTCTGCTCAGCTAAGGCCACAATTAACCAAGCAAAGAGTCAGCCTACAGAATGGGAGAAGAACTCCAGCAAGTCAATAAGAAAAGAGCAAACAACCCATTAAAAACTAGACAAGAGACATGAATATACATTTTCCTTATGAGGACAGAAAAATGCCCCCAAACATGAAAAACTGCTCATTGTCCCTAATCATCAGAGAAATGTGAACCCAAACCATTTTGAGATATTACCGAACCCCAGTGAGAATGACCAACATCACAACATCCCTAAGCAACAGACGCTGGTGTGGATGGAGAGAAGGGAACATCCATGCACTATTGGTGGGACTGAAAACTACTACAGTCCCCATGAAAAGGAGCATGGAGATTCCTCAAAGAAACAAAAGTAGACCTACCATGTGCTCTTGCAATCCCATTATACCCTAAAGAAAAATGACACACTTTACCATAAAGACATTTACACTTGAATATCGGTAGTATAATTCACAGTTGCAAAGATGTGGAAACAGCCCAGGTGCTCTTTATCACACAAGAGGATTAATAAATGGTGGTATATGTATACGATGGAATACTATTCAGCCATAAAAGATGGAGATTTTTTTTTTTTTATAACAACCTGGATGGATTTGGAAAACATTCTCCTGAGTGAAATGTCAGGAGAATGGAAAAAGAAGCATCACACTTACTCAGTGCTTAATTAGACCAGATTAACAACCACGTGCTCACATGGGATTAAAAACCCAATTATGTTCAGGTAAAGGGGAGGGGGGGAATTCCCCCCCAGTGTGTACGTTGCATGGGTAGAGTGCACACTTCCTGGATTAAGGGCACAACTGTGACTTGGGCTCTAACCTTACCAAAGCAATCTGTGTAACCTGATCATAAATTGCCTCACATCCATCTGAAATAAAAGTTAGAAGAAGCATTAGAAAACCTTGCACTGGTATTTATGAGTCAGGCCTAAAGACATTCCTTCCTTCCTTCCTTCCTTCCTCTCTCTCTCTTTTTCTTTCTTTTTTTTTGAGATGGAGCCTCAAGCTGTCGCTCTGGGTAGAGTGCTGTGGCAGCACAGTTCACAGCAATCTCCAACTCCTGGGTTCGAGCGATTCTCTTCCCTCCACCTCCCAAGTAGCTGGGACTACAGGCGCTGGCCACAATACCTGGCTATTTTTTTGTTGCAGCCGTCATTGTTGTTTGGGGGGCCCAGGCTGGATTCGAACCCATCAGCTCAGGTGTGTGTGGCTGGCGCCTTAGCCACTTGAGCCACAGGCGCCGACCCAAGACATTTCTCCCGTTTCAAATTCATATTACCTTTCTTCTCATGGTATTTCTTCTCCTTTTGTAAATGCTGTGCACAATGGCTTTATAAATCAGAGAATCCAGATAAAAGAGAGAGAAGGGGGAGGTGAAGGCCTTGGTCAGCCTCATACAGCTCTGGAAACTGCAGCTGCTGCAGAGGTGGTAACCTGGCCCTGGCTGTGTTTGTTAGGGAGACTTGAGCTGCCTTTGCACAATCCCATTTAAAACGATTCTCTTCAACTCACGAGCTCAGAAAAGGTTCACTGCCACTGAAATAAGAATTTAAATATCTTAAATCAAAAGAGTTTATTGTAAACATTCTGAGCTAAACCAACCGAGTGGTTCTTTGGAGACATTCCCAAGGCTTGCTTCCTGTCAGGTGAGATGTCGTCTTTGACGAGGGCTGTCACCCAGTCCCGACCTCCAAGTGGGGTACTCTGCAGAGGACGGGTTGTCATGTTGGAATCTTGTGCGCTGAGGCTAAAATATCTTGTAAGCATCATTTATCTTAATGGCAACAGGACCCATCACTGCTGTTTGAACTGCCAGCAAAGGATCTCCCCCCTGCTTCCCTGTCCACAAAGTCGGCTCTGGAAACGAGAACCCTCTCAAACCCGGGCAGGAGGCCAGGAGGGGCACGGAGTGGAAGCTTTTCATCTGGGGCGCTGAACCTGTGCTTGGAGGCTCAGATTTAACTCAGATTCTCAGATGTTGAGGAATCAATCATTTGAAAAGAGCATTTGTCAGCATCAGTGTAACTCCCGGAAAAGGAGATTCAGCACCTTTGAGTACCTGGCAGCGAGTTCCCTGGGAGGTGGAGAGCTGCACCTATTTCCCGGGGAGACTCGGTCTAAAAAAGGATCGCTTTGATTTCTATCTCTACTACGTGTGTCAGTTTCCCAGGGGGATTTCCTCACTTCTCTGCAGTCCTCGAATTTTCAAATACCTAAAACCAAGGACTTGTGAAAAATATGCCAGTCTGTGTGTGTTGTGAATATGGATTTTACTCACTGTCAAAAAACTTCATAAAATGTGGGTGTACAAAAGTGTCACTTCTCTTTCATTTCCCATAACTTGGTTTGTGTCTATCAAAAACCCACGTGCCCCTCTAATAACAGAAAATTAGTGAAGTCGCTTGTGGAGGTTCTGCCCAGTACCGTGGGTCTCAGTTAATTCAGGTTGAGGTTCAAGTCACATGCCAGGGATGACCTTCCTCCTCGTCCCCTCCTCTCTCCTCCTCACCCCTCAGGCCACTTTGTTTTTCCTGGGGACTGTGGGGTGCCCCCCACCGCTGCTGTGGGTTCCATGTGTTATGTTTTGCCTTTTGTAACTTCCTATCGTCCCAGATATGACCCGTCCCAGGACAATTCTCACTATCTTCTGTCCTCTGTCCCTTCTGCCACATTGTGTGTGGCTCTGCTGCTGACGCACCTGTCAGTAGGCCCAGCTGGGTGACTGGGTTCCCTCCTCATGGATAGTGCTGGCCGGTATTGGCTCCGTCAGCCTTGCTGGACTCTCCGACCTTCTCATGGTCAGTGGGAACGTCAGCTCTTCCCTGTGTCTTTCTGAGTCCTCTGGAGAATGAGCTGTATTTGCATGTCTACAGCAGTAACACATGGTCCCCCCAAATGACTATCTAACTCTCTAATTACACTCTGGCTGACTATGGCTCTCATCCATGTGTTTTCTCATTCTGAGACCAGGCTGAAGCCTTAGCGCCCAAGGGGACACTGAGCTGGTCGGTATGGGGGACAAAGAGGCAATTAGGGGGTTGTTGTTGACACCCAGGTACACTTGCTGAAGCATGGAGATGGTGCACTGTGGCACAACCAGGAGTGTGATGTGTCTAGTTGCTGTACAGACAACCGACTACCCAAACAGAGAGGGAAATAGGTGGGTTGGGAAGGACTGGCACAGTGGTGAGGGTCTGTCTGTGGCAGTTTGCAAGATTTGGGTTAACCCAGCACACTGTCCAGCTTTAGCAGCACGGTGGCCCACCAGGAAGAATAAAGCCACGGAGAGATCACAATGGCCTCGAGTGCCATCGTGAACAAAGGGGCGTGATGTGCTGGGGAGGCTGGAGGGGGATGCTTGGCACACAGCGGCAAGAGGGATTATGTCTCCAACAAAACAGCACCGTGATGGATTAGCACGGGCTGCGGTGGACGTGGGAAGGGAAGACGCATATCCTGTAACCGCCTTCCTATGCTGTGTGAAGCCAATAAGATGGTAATAGAATCAGGCTGGAGACGAGGCCGAAAGGATTGGTATAAACAGACTGGAACGTTGGGATGAGGAGAGGAGAGGAAAGGGGTTTGTCGGGAGGGCGGAACCTTCTACTCTCTTGATCTTCAAAATGAGTCGGGTCTGAGGAGCCGCAGCCGTGTCTGGGGACACGGGTGCCGAGCAGAAGCTGGTGCTCAGCCCAGGGACGCAGAGCCACACGTGTGTGATAAAGTCTGCAGGTGACTTTATGGCCATTAAACTCGAGAAAGCAGGGACCGTTCTTCAGCAGTGCTGCTCTGACTCTGGTTCGAGCTGGCAGCAGCCCACCTGGGAGCTTATTAGAAATAAACATCCTTGGGCCCCCCTTTAGAACCTCCAATACAGAATTTCTGAGCTTGGGGCCCCAAAAACCTGCTTTTTAATGAGCCTGTTAGATAATTCTCATGCAGGCACATGATGTCATGGACCTTCCCAGAGTGTGTCTGGGCCAGAGACATTTCCTGATGACTAGAAATAAAGAGATTTGCAAGAGCTGCTGACGACGCTGGCCAGGCCTCTGAGGGGTCAGGCAGAGGAGTGGTCACAGCATGAGGGCAGCTGCCTCTGTTGAGTAACTTTACCACATTAATCCACCCAGGGCCAGGATGGGAGGACAGAGATGGTGGGCTTCACCTAAGCCTACGATGGCCAGCTACCATGGGAGGACCAAGGCAGAGGGTGGAGACACGTGGAGGGAACCAGCAGCTGACCAGAGGCCCTGGCTGGAGGGGAGATGTGCGGGCTGGGAGCTGGTCCTGAAGGGAAGGGCTGTGGTGGGCACAGGAGTGTGAGGGTCATGGTTGACAGGCTGGGAAAGAGGCAACAGGTGCAAAGCCCTGGTCCTTCCCTTGTGGAGTAAGAACCAGCAAGTAGGTCATAGGCCAGGCCCATCCTAGCTGCTTCAGTTAATTTCATTGTTGAAATATTTAAACTGGCCTTTTAAATGTATGTCTCAGATTTGGAGACTCATTTTCAGAAACAGGGAAAGATGTTCATGGGCTGAAAGTGGACGATGCTCTCCGTTTTAGGAAAATAATTGTGAAGATTAGAAGCTGTCACATCTTGTTGTGCACAGATCCTACTTCTAAAAATTAGCCAGCGAAGGTATACATGAATATTCTGGTTTCTAGAAACGCTTGTGGGTGTCACTTCATTCAGACCTACCTTGGAGAAACTTCTCAGAGTGGAGTGAAGGCCGCAGTGCTCATTCACATCTGCGGCACCCACCCCTGCAGCTCCAGCCCCTCCGTCTCACTGCTACAAGTTGTGACTGAAGCAGCTGGGAATTAATTGCATATCAGAGTTCCTATTGATAAAGCATTATTTCAAATTAATGTTTTAATAGAGTTATGCAAGTGATATTGGTCGATTAGAATTTGTATGGAATCAGCAGCATTTTTCACAATATTTTATTGTGGGACTTGTAGAAATCTATGGTCTTTTAACATTTTTTGAACGATTATCTGGAGGCATTGGAAATCATCCTTCCTCTTTATCATAGTCTCAGAATTAAACAGATGAATTTTTATGAAATAGTCAAGGGCTTGGAGATACTGACAAACTCCATTTTAATGACTCAAACATGAAGACTCTAACAATGTAAGAGGTGGTCTTTGTTTAATCCTCACGAAGCTGTAACAATGTGCTCTTGTAAAGGAGAGAGCATTTAAAAAAGAAGAAGAGACAGAAACTGTTTTATTATGGTTTGCCTCAGTCCATAGTGAGCTAAATGATAATTTAAACTGGAAACATTCAAGGATATGCTTAAGTATAAAAGCAATAAATACCCAAAACAATTACGGGAAATGAACACAAAAGAAGCTTCTCAAGTCACAATGACTGTTGTAAAAATATCTGAAAAAGAGACAGACACTTAGTGAGATCAGGAGCGAAAATTAATGCAGGTGCTTCGAGAGCAGAAACCAGGCCATGTGAATTTATTTCCACGGCAACTTGCACAGTCTCAGGCTCTAGAAGTTATTCAGTAAATGTCTGTTTAACGAGGGGCTGAAGCGTGTGGAGGTGTACTCAGCACCTTCCCCAGCTGGCCCTGAGGCCCTGCCTAAAATGCTGGGTCACCAAGGGCACAGAGCTCGGAAGAATTTTGTGGAAGAGCTGTGGTCTCAGGGAGTGGCCAGGCTGCCCCTGCTGCCGCCCCTTATGGGACAGCCAGCCACGTCTGGGAGGCTGTTGACTGTGTCTGGGAGGCTGCCGGCCATGTCCGAAGTAGGTCTGCAGGGCTGAGGTTCTCCACCTCGCCCAAACGTGCCCCTTTGTCCTCTTCTGCCCCTGCCCTCCCGCCTCCTCCCTTTCTGCTCACTCTGTGCTCTGTCCATGTTAGTTGATGCCAAATAACAGGGCATCTGCTTGGAGACCTGCAGTGGCCTCCTGTGACCTCACTGGGCTCCCCACGATGGCAGCAGAGGGACAGGAGTCTCCTCAGTTGTCCTTGATTCTGGGAAATGTTGGCCCTCAGTCCGCCGTGCACTCCCGGTGTGGAGGTCACTCAGGTACGAGGCTCAAGGTGAGACTGAGAATGACAGTCCCGTCCACACTGACTCTGGTCACTCCTCCAGGCTCAGCACCACACCATGAAGGTATCTGTGTAACATCAGGGTCTTAGTCTGGGAACGTAAATTGAGATTCACGTCTGTAAACGTGGGCTTCGTAGTTAGTTCAGGTTACACTGTCCACAACCTGCACCAGGGTGTGCTCTGGCCATTAAGCTGACCAGAGGCTGAAGGGCCCTGCCCAGGGCAGTCACTCCCAGATCTCTAGCCCCATGGTTATTATTCAGAACACAAAAATTTTTCTTAGTGTGCATCACCCGGAGATTCATTTAGCCTCAGGTTTGTATAAGTTCTAGTAATAAATTCACAGAGGGTAGAGGATGCCTCCTCACACTGCCGCAGAGGCCTCAGAGCTCCCTGAAGGAGGTGGGAGAATGGTCCCTGCACATGCCCAGGTCCCAATTCCTGCATCTTGCCATTTATGACCTTGTATGGAAAAGAGACTTTTAAAGAGGTGATTAGGGACCTTGGGATGGGGAGCTGACCTTGGGTCATCCAGGCAGGCCCACTGTAATCACAGGGGACCTCACATGTGCTGTAGGGGCAGAGAGAGTCAGTGTCTACACTCCAGAACCGTGACTGGCAGGTTTGGGTCACATCCGGTCCAGCAGCGCAGGAGACCAACACACACACTGAGAGGGAAGGGCCACAGAAGTCTGTGACTTTACACAGGACACAAAGGACAGCACGGTGGGCAACAAGGGAAGGGTGGGGCCACCTCCAGCCTGTTTGGAGTCCACCCTGAGGGCACAGCGATGACATTTGAGACCCTGGCCTTGTCAGTCTCCCTAAAACATTTAGCTGATCTTATTCACCAAGAGGGAACCAGACTGGGGCCCTTGTACAGGCCAACTATGATTTAACGGGAACGCTTTTAAGACCAGAATGTCTTCAAGCCCCTAAAGCACAGATCTGTCCTATGGGAGAAGCAGGCACGTGCTTCAATTTCTGAAGAGACTCTATGGGCTGCTCTGCTCACAGCAGTTAGCGCTTGACTTCTTGGATTAAGGAATATCTTGTCTGGGAAACAATTTTATGTTCAGCCCATCAGAGCCCCTGGCCCCACGCGGGCAGGGTGTGTTTCCGTCCAGAGCTGCCCTCACAGTCTCTCCCTCACAGATGCTTTGCACAACAGGTGGTTGGTGAGATTTATCTCAGAGGCGCCCCACTGAGCGTGTCCTGCTTGCTTTCAGGGAGTTACAGGGTTGTGGCGTCCCCAGGCTTTGTGTCAAGGACACCTGGCTCATACTCCTTGGCCATGTACCTGAATATTACTAAGTCTCATGTCCTTATCTAGAAAATGCAGATGCTGTCGGGCCCCATGTGCGGGTGTGTGCACGGCAGAGACCACGCAGACCAGGTGGGTTAAAGTGCTCAGTGCGGGAGCAGCTCTCCTGGGTGTTGGCCATGCAGGTTTTCTAGGGAGCGCCGTGTCCTTCCCCAGGGAACAGCAGTGACTCTGACGCTGGGCTGCATGCTGGTCACCCTCTGCGGATGTGACTCTGTCCTCTATAGCTGCTCCGGACACACCGACCTCTCCTTAGGGTCTGGCTGTGCCAATAAACCCAGGCGTTTGCCCACAATTAAGTGTGGTTCTCACCACATATCCTGAGATCTCCAATAGCCCCCTGGAGAAGATTTTGCAGGTGGGCTGCCCTGGTCCCCTCCTGCCCTGTACCACACTCTCCTCCCCACTTTCATCCCTAGAACAAGCTCATTCTCAGGAAGCCAACCTGGGTTGCCATCTAAGGGCTGTTCTGAAAATACAAGAGCCAAGACAAAGAGGAAATTAAAGTGACTCTCCATGCTGGGAAATCCTCTGGAGTGACTTTCCCTGAGGTTTCTATAGTGACCTCTCTGGAGCAAAGGAGCTCCTGACTGTGGCTCACAAAGGGAAGCTTGGTGGGGAGGGCAAGCAGCTCACACAGCTGGGTGTTTGTGTGCAGAGATGCCCAGAGGGGAAATGGGAGGTATGGATTTTATAAAGGCCCAAGTAACAGCCGCTGTGCTTATCACAAGCCAGGGCAAGCTGTCCTCAGTGTTCAGGGTATGTAACATGCACCAAAACCTAGACACCACCCGCGCCCTCCCAGCCTGGGGCTCTGTGTCTCTGCTGCTGCCATGCAGGAGCACTGTGGAAGTCGGTCCCGGGACGCAGGGCCACCACTCAGGGTCCTGAATCTGTTTCCCTCAACTGTCAGCTTCAGCATGGATTGGGAAACTAATCCATCCTTCATGAGCCCCTGGAAGGGGCTGAGCACTGGGAGGAGTTCCCATAGTTCTAAAACTTATGTGAACAAATTCATTCCCAGCCCAATGCAGCTGCAAGAACTGGAACTGGCCCAGCGTGAAACGTGTCAGATTTGCTGGGGGTGCCGGGTGTACACAGTACCCCAAAGACAGCTTTGTGGGTTTACGTAAGGGGCTGGAAGCCTGGCATTTGTGCTCTCAGAATAATTTGTAGTGTGTTTCAGAGTAGGAGTTTTATTTTTATTTACACAGTTTCCTGATGACCTTTATATTCTGCTAGTTTGTGCAATCCTCCAGGGTACACCCACCCGACCAGCCCGGCAAGTGCCCAGCACAGGACAGGTGATCAGTCAATATTTATCGGAAGAGGGTTATGGTAAACATCTTCCTGGGTGGGATTATCTTATTCACCATAAACGTTTGTACTGATTTCTCCAGCTCCCCACTCGCTGGCGCCACCGTGGATGGAGAAAAAGTGATAAGAAACAGTGTCCTTCTTATGTGGCTGTTTAAAGTTTATTTTAAAAATCCATTTATCTAAAAAGTAGTTGATATGGCTGCATTTTCAGGTTATGAAGACAATTTACTTCCCAAGGTAAAGCCTGTGAATCAGAATAACAACTTAAAAACTTCTTTTGTTGAAATTTTCGGCTGTTTCTTTTCTTAGAGTTTCATAGTTCTCTTTGTATAGGTCTTTCACATCCTTTGTTAAGTATACCCCCAAATATTTCATCTTCTTTGGTACTACTTTAAATGGAATAGAGTC
>CAUYQV010189788.1:0-16463 GCA_963574575.1 Galagoides demidoff
TCAGGTATTATAAAATAAAGTCTAACTTACTGTTTATTATATTCACTATGTTGTGCTATAAATCATTTTCATTCTATCTAACTATATAATTATATTTAACTTTATTTTTGGACCCATTAACCATCCCTGCTTTATCCTGACTTCGCTGATACCCATCTCCACTTCCGGTAACCATCATTCTACTCTGTCTCCATTAAATCAATTTTTTTTCATATTTAGCTCCCACATTTGAGTGAGAATATAAGAGATTTGTTTTTCTGTGTTTGACTTATTTCACTTAACATAATGTTCTCCAGTCCCATCTATGCTGTTGTAAATGGCAGGATTTCATTCTTTTCTGGCTATCTTTATGCCATTGTGTATATGTACCACAATTTCTTTATATGTCTTCTTTTGAGAAATGTCCACTCATTTGTCCATTTTGAAAAATCAGATTGGGAGCTTGGGGTTTTTTTTTATTATTATTCAGATGTTAAAGTTCCTGGTTTATTCTGAATGTTCCTTTTGTATGAGTAGTTTGCAAATATTTTCTCCATACTATAGGTGTCTTTGCACTCTGTTGATTTTCTTCTTTGCTCTGCAAAATGTTTTTAGCTTGATATAATCCAATTTGGTTATTTTTTGCTTTTGTGGCCTGTGCAATGAGGTCTTATTTATAAAATCTTTTCTCAGACTCAATGTCCTACAGCATTTCCCCTATACTTTCTTCCAGTAGTTTTATCATTTTAGGCCTTACATTTAGGTCTTCAATCCATTTGAGTTGATATTTGGGCAGGGAGAGTAGGAGTCTACTTCCAGGCTTCAACACATCCATCTTTTCCAGCACCACTTATTGAAGAGCGTGTCCTTTCCCCAATGAGTGTTCTTGGAAGCTTTGTCAAAAATCAGTTGTCTATAAATATGTGAATTAATTTTGGGGTTTGCTATTCTCTCCCATTTGTCTATATGTCTATTTTTATGCCGGTACCATGTTATTTTGGTTAGTACAGGTTTGTAGAGTACTTTAAGATCTGGTAGGGTGATAGTGTCATCTTTGTTCTTTTTCGTCAGTATTGCTTTGACTATTCAAGGTCTTTTGTGGTTTCATATGAGTTTTAGAATTTTTTTTCTACTTTTGTAGACCACATCATTGGTATTTTGATAAGGATTGCATTGAATCTATAGATTACTTTAGGCAGTGCAGTCATTTTAACAATATTAATTCTTTTGATGCATGAGCTTGAGACGTCTTACCATTTGTTTGTATTATCTTCATTTTCACTCATCAATGTAGATTGTGTTTTTAACATTATGTTCTCAGTTCCACATATACAAGGCCTCTGAATAAGAATTGCCCAGAGCAGACATGGTTGCGAAGTTCAGGTGTCCATCTACCCTCTGGCTTCTGCCTTACTTCCATCAGCATATTTTCTAAACCCATTTTTCTTCCTGAAGTAGCTGTAGGCTTTCCAGGACTAGTCTACTGAAGCTTCCTCCCTGGGTCCTGCCTCACAGTCTTAATTATCCTCTTCTTCCTCTTTGCATATAGTTCTCTTTTCACAGTTTCAGCCTCCAATAAAAAAGGAAAAGAAAGAAAAGAAAGAAAGGAAAGGAAAGGAAAGAAAAGAAAAAGAACTACTTCTGGGTCCCATTCTTAACTAATTGATTGGTTGGTAAATGATTTATGCTAGGTTATTAATTAAGGACTGAAGGAGAAAATCCAAAGGGAAAACTCCTTGGGATGTTTCATATACAGGGTGTCCATAAAGTTCATGTTTGCACTCTATTTTAAATTACACATGAACTTTATGACCACCCTGTATTTAAGGATACCTATCCTGTAAACAGTTTCTAAACCAAAGTGAATTTACTCTTTAAAGAAAAGGAATTTATACATTATAGTAGGTTAATGGAAGAAAGTTTTCTGAGCAAGATAATTTTTATTGGTGATTATACCATCAACTTTAAACATCCTAGAACTCCTGTATATCATGCTACTTTTCATTATATACCAAAACACCCATATTTTTGTTAGCACAATGCCATTATTTCAATATTTTAAAAATCTTAAATATAAATTATGTATGCTTGTAGAAGTCCTAGAGCATTAAACTCAACATTAAAGGAAAGGCCTATGGTCTCTTAAGGCCTCTGGGCTAGAAAGTGAAGAAGACTGGAACACTAACCCAGATTTTCACAGATCAAGTTCCCTCTGGTTTTAGTTTTTAAAAGAAGGTCTTTTTTTTTAGCTTTCCCTGAATATGTAAACAAGCAGATCCTCCCTAAAGGAGAATTACAAGACAAAAGGACTCTGCCTTACCTTCAAGATAAGGCTCCCTTCAATGAGGTCAGGTTGAAAGCGAAAACAATCAGTGTTTAGTGGTGGAAACTCCTTAACTGTCTTATTGATTTGTTTTGTTTGTTTGAACAAAGGCTGTTTCACAGCAGAAGTTGAGAACCAGGCGTCTAACAAGTTGACTGCTGGGCCTTCAGAAACAAAAACTACAACTGTCAATAAAAACATTGCAGTTTTTAATAAAAATCAAAATTTCTTAAAAATAATTTTTATACAATCGCAAAATGGTAGAATTATTTGTAAGTAATAGATCCAGGGGAAGATACTTCGATTTAGTATGTGTGTCTCTTTACTTTCGTCAGTCTATTGTAAATTATGAAAAAGATTTTTTAGTGGCTGGAAGAATTTGCCCCAAGACCTGGCTCACCATCAAAGAGAACCCTGTTGGTACACATTGTTCTTAAGACCACACATGTCAAAAAATCCAATAATTTAATTCACTTTCAATTTTCAGGATTGATTTTCTTCATTTTTATGGAATGTTTGCTTTACTTTATATACTTATTTTTATTTGTTTCTTTCTGATAATTTAAATTAGAATAATAATATATGTTCAGTGTTGATGCTTTTGAAATTGAAGTTTGAATCAATGTTATAAATGTTTAGACATATGTGTGAAATATATAAAATATTTAGTTTCAATGATTTTTCATTTTTTTCTGAATTTGGAAGACTGTTTTTACTGGTATTAATATCAGTGTATGTGTACATTATGAAATATAGCTGGTCTGCATGCCATCATGTTTATAACTTATGGATCACAGCCAGTTTCAGATTTCTTTGTTTTTTCTCTACTCCCGTTGCTTCAACATTACATATCCTAAAAAAATTTAAAAATAAAGAACTACATTATGCTATACACATGAAAATGCCAGTATTATGATTTTCTCCGGTAGTGTCATCATGCTGTCCCGTGGATCTTCTCAATAATTTGCATAAATGACCACCAGCCTGGGTTGAATTTGAAGATGAATGTTCAATCTACTATTCCTGGTGTCCTCCCTCCTTCTCGATGTCTTCCTTCTTAACAGCCACACCTTACTTCTTCTCAGAGGAGTTTTCTGACCCTCGTAACCTTGGAAAAGGAACAACAACTATTTCTTGAGCCTTGACTGTGTGCCTAGCACCACGAGATGTGTTTCACATAGTCATGTAATTTTCATAACAACTCGAGTACTTGTTAAAAATCCCCATTTTACAGCTGAGGAAATGGGTGCTCGGCAGAGTTGAGTAATGCCTGAAACATCACATCCCTGAGAGCCATGTTAGACACCCCAGCTCCCAGGCCAGTGTCCTCTCTCTTCCACTTTACTACATCAGGACTCTCGGTCTCTTCTTTGTCTTATATAAGACTGATGAAATTGCTTTGTTCACCCATGAGCACAGGACACTGTCTTTAATAACATAAAGTATTTTCCCCATAATTAAATGGTACTTTACCTTAACCAAATTGGAAGTAAAATTAGCTGACCCTTGTAATCGCTTCCATCTCTTGGGGGTTGGTGGGTGGGGCGGTCTCCAAAATGTCAGGAAGATGAAGCCTAGAGCAGCAAAGCACACGGTAAAATAGCCCAGAAAAAAGTTCCTTTGTGAGGAAAATGAAAACATGAAGGCATAATGAGTGCAGTAAGCTTTCTCTAAACCAAAATATGAATTAAATATCTTCTTCGCTCTTTGATAGTAAAACATAGACATTTTCTGAACAATTGTTCTCTCTAGGTGACTAGGAATAATATCTACCACTTGTGGAGCCCTGCCTATTTACTAAGCACTTTACATTTGTCAGCAATGAACACTGAACTCAGCAGGGTTCGTGTCTGATAAGATTTTATTTTTCTCCTATCTCAGCTTTAACATGACCCATTGAATCTCCTCTTCCCAAGACTTTATGGCATTTCCAGCAGATACCAACTTTCTGCCCTTTTCGGGCTGTAAAAGATACTCAGTGCCAATCACTTCAGTTTCTTAACCAATTTAAATATCCATCTCCTTCCCTGGACCCATTGGGAAGGGAGAAGTTTTCTCTTTACTCTTCCTAGCCTGCATCTTCTGGGGGCCCTTCTACATTTGAGGACAAAGAGAGAGAAATCACAAAAGGGAGCAGACATGTTTTTGCTTCCCAGTTGCTGTTGTGTTCTCTCCAGAGCCTCAATGTAGCAGGGTGTCTCTTGGGAGACACCTCATGTGTCTTTGCAAAGCCCCTTTGGCAGCCCCTCTGCACAGCCACCTCTCACAGGAAATCAGCTCCTGTGGACCTCTTCCAGCCTCCCTCAGTTTCCTATGTAGCCCACCCTTCCCACTTTTGTTGCTGGAATCTCTTCTCTTAGGTACAGTCTTTGGTGAGATTCCTTTACAATAGCTCAAGCCTAGTACCTTCAGTGTCCACTTGACCTACAGAAGACTCCTGCATCTTTTTCCTGCCAAACAATGGGAGCATGCCCCGTTCCCCTACTGCTCATTCTCTGTACCCCCAAGGTCACTCCCTGACTTTCTTTCCCATTGTTGAAGCAGGCAAAAAGGACAGGTCAGCAAATCCATTGAATGACTAGGTATCCAAAATGAAATTCCAGCTTCAGCTTCTTACAGGTACCCCACAATTGCTACAAATCTTTCTCTTGGAATGCCCTTTTGCCTTATTTGTAGAAGGAGCACTGAGAAAAAGGAGGAGCACAGAACTCCTACTGAGGCTGAATGCTTACAACTCAATTGTTCCCTTAACATTAGTAAATAGCAAGTGGCAGCTGATATAGCAGAAGGGACTTGCCTCCTAATAAATCCCAGTCATCTATTTGTCCCCAAGTTATCACCTATTCGTCTCCCACTTTGCAACTAAGTAGCTAATTCTGTCACAATTTTAAAAGTCCCCCCTTAGTATCCCTCTGCACACAGCTCTCCAAGATAAGTCTTGTTATGCCTTGGGAACACAAATAATGTTGCCCTATGACAGCAGGAGAATTTTCACCTGCTCACATGTGCTTAGCACATATATGGCTCAATAAATATTCGTTGAATGAATAAATAATACGAATTAATGGCTCAAGTTCATTCTTAGGAAATGGTGTATGGGCATTCAAATCTGTTTCGTTTTGACCATGAACAGCTCCCTAGAAATAGTGTCATCCTCATGCTAACAGATTACAGCCACAGTCCAATGTTGTATAACAGCTCCTTCAGCCTGACTCTGACAGACCTTTCAGTGAAATACCTCATTTCTCTCCCCATATTGGGCTCCGCTCCTGTGAAGGTTCCATCACCCACATAACTTGTGAAACCAATTAGCAGGTCCCACACCCAGAATGAGCTCACCCGTGCCTGGGCTTGACTTTCTATATTTTGCAGTTGCATATGGTTGATGAACTTTCTCTATGGCAGAATCTTTAACGTTCCGAAAGATCATTTTCCCTGAGCTTTCTATTTTCAGTTGCTTAATAAACAATAAGGATCGATGTGACATTTATCATCTCTTAATTGCCATAGATGCTCAGCATCAGTAAGCCATGGGGGGGACTTATTTGGGAGAACTTTAAATTCAAAAACTAGTGGATGAACGCAGGCATGCATGCATGGATAGAGCAAATACCTACATTTCAGACAATTGACACCATGTGAATGCGTCTTGGTTATGGGCGATTTCAAAGTCCATAAAAAGTAGAGTCTTAGACACTTGGAGAAACAAAAACTATACTCTATACAAACATGAGCAATACTTGAAAAACTTAACTTTAAAAATTTTTATTTAAAAATTACATTTGACTCCTACCAGTATTATTCTAGGGGAAGAAACATTGGTAAATATTTGATTTGAGAGCCAGACCACAGGGGAGATTTAGGAAGAAGCTGGGGAAGGAGAGATGGAGAGATATCTTGTAGCTGTAAGAGGAGAGTCAGGTTTTCTCTCAACTTTGCCACATTGACTGAATTTCTAGTAGCCTTTACCTTCCTGGCTGAATCTAGAGCAGGAGGCAAACAAGGTCAACGGAAACACAAACTCTCCCTGGACCTGTGTGAAAGGGTCATCTACCTCACAGATTCACACAGCCTGAGTCTCTGGGACACAAAACAAATCCAAGCAGAAGGAACGTATTTGCATTTGGCTTTGGATAGTGAGAGTACAGTGCCCCAAAGCAATATATATAGTGACCTCTCACAATAATTTGAAAACTAACCAAGGGGTTAAGACAGGCAGCAAACAGTCTGCAGGCTTAGTTTAGGAGGCTGGAAGAGCAAGGAGGAGCTGTGTCAACTCAGCACTATACACTGTCCCCTTCAGAGGCAGGAGAAAGGCCTTGGTGACTATTCTTGGCATTGATCAGGCACTCTCATAAGTTTCTGGCAACCTCCCAGAGGGAACAGTGTGTTCCCTACTGAGTGTATAAAGGGCTTCAAAAACATGTTTATGTGTGCAGCCCAGTAGGCAGGGCTTGGCTCAGTGGACTTGCGTCACATACCATCTCTGAAGTGTCAGGAGGAAGTCATTGGCTTCAGACTTGCTGTACAAGCCCTCAGAAGCTGGGCTAGTCCCTGAATCCAGGTTGGGCACGTGGCTGGTGTTTCCATAATTAAGGCAGAGATAAATTTTTAGGGAACCTGAATGTTCCTGCAAACCATGATCCAAAAAATATTTTGTTATAAGGAATAAATATAGATTGAGTTTCAGCTGACCTCCTAGTATGGTCACAAAGGCCTCCTTTGGAAACTTGCACCTGTTTTCCCCGTGAGATCTGGCAGGAATGACTACTCACCCCGAGGGAGCTAAGATAACACAGATTAACGCGGTGCTCCTCTGTCCTGCCAGCTTGGAGGTACTGACTCACTCCCTGCTCCCCATACTCCTTTTCAAGTGAGTGTAATCTGAGCAGAAGGAAGAATTAGTCAGCCTTGCCTGAGAGGCCCCTCAGGAAGATACTGGGTGTGTGTGGGGGGGGGCGTCCAGCAAACAGAAAGGGGGCCATTAGAAATTTTGGTGAGCTCCTAGTCCTATAGGAATTACAGGTTATATAATTCTATTTCTGTGAAGTCCAAAAAGTAAAACTAACTATGGTGATGGAAATAGTACAGCTATTGCCTGTGGGAAGTGGGGAGTTACTTGTTTGTCTATGTGTTTTGGATTCTAAAAGCAAATGGCAGCCAAAATATTATGGAGTTTCTTAAGGACTGACTGTTGAAGATCATAAAATTTCATCAGTACAGACCTGTTCTTGCGGACAAAGGAGGTCCCAAAAAAAAAAAAAAAAAGGAATCTACCATAGAACTTTCTGAAATCAAAACTAGTAGAATTTCTCCATTCTCCAAAATACCCAGCACAATGTCTACCCCCTATCTCAATATAGTCTCCCACTATAGTCTGAGTAAGTGGTCTTTCTACCTCCCTATCCTCCTATAACTATTTTCCGAGCATCATAACTTCCCTGGACATTTCCATCCTGCTATCTCACAACCCCCTTAAAATCAATATGCCCAAGATTAATTTGTTATAAGAGATAATACAGTAAAAAAAGAAAAATGCATAGGCATTGGTATGGAAGTGATTGAGTTTGAATCTTGCCTGTACCTCTAGCCAGACGTGTGATCTTGGGCAATTGCATAACCCCTCTGCAGTGCAATTTAAGTGTTTATAAAATAAAAATAATAGGACCTTACACACAGGATTGTATTGACAATTAAATGAGTTAAAACATGTAAATAATTAGTACTATTGTATTTTTCAAATTAGATTTGCTATCAGTAAGAGTTTAAAAAGTGAATAAAGTAGCACTATTTAATGCTGAATCAATATTTAATTGGTCAAACTAATAATAACAAAATAAAATCTAAATATGAAATACAGACTTTGAGAAGCCCAGCAATTTTGACAGCAACTAGATCTTGATCAAGCTGCATAAGTTATCCAATCTTCATTTCCTCACATACAAAAATAGGAATGACACTACCAGCTGCCAACTATTGGGCATTGACCATGTGTTAAGCATTATTGCTGAGTACCTTACATGCATTATAAATAACTAGACAAACACTTACTAATAATGTTGGAATAATCACTTATGACAGATCATACAACCTTCATTCATTCAATATTATACATTGAGTGACTACTAATTGCTAGGATTTGAGGTTCAAAGGGAACAAATTACAAGTGATTCCAGTAGACGGTTCACCAAAGAAGATAGACCAATAGTGAATAAGCAAGTGAAAAGCTGTTTAACATCATTAGTCCTCAGAGGCATGCAAATTAAAACTACAGAGATTTATCATTACTCATGCATCAAAATGGGTAAAATTAGAAAGACCTAGATCATCAACTAGTGACAGGAATGGCAGCAACCAGAACGTTCATGCATTGCTGGTGGATGTGAAAAATGTACAACTGTTTAAAAAATAGTTCAGCGATTTCACATAAAGTTAAAGTGACTAACTTCAGGTTGCACTTCTAGGCAAAGGAAGTGGAAAGGTGTCCACAAAAATATTTCAGCAAGAAAGTTTACAGCATGCTATTCCACTTTATCGTTCAGGATTCTCCAAAGAAATAGAACCACTGTGCTGTGTGTGTATATATGTATTATACAGGGTGTCCAGAAAGCTCATGTGCAATTTAAAATAGACTATATGTGTGTGTGTGTGTGTGTGTGTACACACACATAGGTATAGTATGCACACACAGCTGGTCGGGCACAGTGGCTCACACCTATAATCCTAGCTCTCTGGGAAGCCGAGGTGGGTGGATTGCTTGAGTTCAGGTGTTTGAGGCCAGCCTGAGCAAGAGCGAGACCTGATCTCTAAAAACTAGCCAGGCCTTGTGGCAGGTGCCTGTAGTCTCAGCTACTTGGGAGGCTGAGGCAAGAGAATTTCTTGAGCCCAAGAGTTTGAAGTTGCTGTAAGCTATGATGCCAGAGCACTCTACCCAGGGTGACAAAGTGAAAATCTGTCTCAAAAAAATAAAATAAAATAAAATACATACACACACATATATATATATATATATATATATATATATATATATATACATAAATAGAGAGATTTTAAGAAATTGGCTCATAGCTGGGCATGTTGGCTCTCAGCAGTTTGGGAAACCAAGGCAGGAGAAATGCTTGAGACCAGAGGTTCAATAGCCTGACCACATAGTGAGACCCTCTGCCATCTCTACAAAAAAATTTAAAAATTAAAAAGAGATAGGAGCTGAAAAATTTCAAATCCTCAGGGCAAATTGGCAGGTGGGAGATCAAAGGAAGAGTGAGTGTTTCAGTGAAGAATCAGAAGACAGTCTGGAAGCAGAACCCCTTCTTCCTCAGTGTTTTATCTTAAGGTATTCAACTGATTGGATGAAGCTCACCCCCATATGATGGAGGGTAGTCTGCTTTACTCAAAGTCTGTGAATTTAAATGTTAGTAATATTTTTAAAAGTAATTTTACACCAGCTAGACACGTTTGACCAAATATCTGGATACTATATCCTGGCCAAGTTAACACGTAAAATCAACCATCACACCCATTTTTTCCCCCAAACTGGAAATAATCCAACTGTTCGTCACTAGAAGGAAGGAATATTCATACTACTGAGCAATACAGAAGTATCAAGTACTAGCATATGTAAAAACAGATGACTCGTCAAAATTTTATGTTAAGAGAAAGAAGCCAAACACAAAAGAGTAAATTCTGTGCAGTTCTATGTCTCTGAAGTTCAAGAACATGTAAAACTAACCTTTGGTGGGAGAAACAGTACAGTGGTTGCTTATGAGAGATGGGGATTTACGGGAAGAAGCAAGAAGAAAACATTTGGGGGTAAGAAATGTGTTCTTTGTCTTGATGGGGGTGTTGATTACAAAGGTGTACACATTTGCAAAAATTCAGCTAATTATTTTTTTATATTCAGCTTTTTATTTTTATTATTTTATTAATTTTACTATTTTATTATTCAGCTGATTATTTTCATAATTATATTTAAAGGCTATGTATTTTGATGCGTGTACATTTTATCTTAAGTTACACACACACACAAAACTCCAGCCTGTGATCCTAACACTTTGGGAGGTCAACAGCAGGGAAGGATCTCTTGAGCTCGGGAGTCGGGAGTTTGAGACCAACCTGAGCAAAATGGCAAGACAACATCTCTACAAAAACAATGGAAAACTTAGCCAGGTATGGTGACTCAAACCTGTAGTCCCAGCTACTTGGGAGGCTGAGGCAAGAGGATCACTTGAGCCCAGGAGTTTGAAGTTGCCATGAGCTATGATAAGGCCACTTCACTCTACCACACGCAATAGAGTGAGATCCTATCTCAGAAATAATAACAATAATAATTAATTTAAAAATGAAATACATACAAACTGCAGAGATTACAGTTCCTTCCTTTAAGGAAGCTATAGCCCAGTAGGGGAGACAGAAAAGCAGGCAGATAGATGCCTACAAACCTACCAATAATTAGCTTATTAAAGCTTTTAAAAAGGGAGATGGGTGGTGGGTCCTGATATTTTTTAAAACCCCTCAGGAGTTCTAATATGCAGTGCAGGGTGAGAGCCCCTGTGCTCAGCAACACCCCGTCAGAGCCAGGACTTTCCCTCGCATTGTGCAGACACAATGTTCAAAATCTACAGCAGATTCAGGGTCCAGCTTAATAAATATTTGTTGAATAAATGTCAAAATTCTATGCTCCTCCTCACAAGAAACACCCAACAGACAAAAAGCAAAACCCTGTGCCAATGGTCATCACCTGCCTTCTAATTCCTTTCAGCTTTTTGTTTGCATAGCTCCTGTCCAGGAGCCTGTGGGAGAATTGAGAATACAATCGAGGGATGACGAATATATTCCCTCTTGCCCTCAACTCCAGGCAGTGGCAGTGGCAGTCTAGACACTATTGAGCAGAGTGCCAAGGCTGTGTGGGTTCAAAAGGAGAGAACATGAGGATTGGTTAGTACTGCCTGGCATTGGAAATACTGTGTAGGAAATACCATGCCACACTTTTGCCATCTCAGAAGGCCTCAAATTTAAGCTCCACAACATACCTAAGTCGGAACAGTAAGCTATGGATATAGGCACAGCCCATGTTCAGTGCATGAGTCAACCCTGTGCCAACACAGAAAAAAATACCTAAGGACTAATGAAAACCAACTCGATATCAACGCATCAAGAGAGGGCCTATCCTGATGTCTTGAGATGTGGCCAGTGTCTACAAATGGGCAGGTTTCCTCCCGTGGGATGCAACACCTGCTGATGGGATGTCATTGAATAGATCCATCTGTACATGCTGCTCACATACGTTTGCTAGGTGGAAGGGGGTTCTACAAGTCCGTCACTTATAGAAATCCAGAGTTCAAGCAGGATAAGATTTTAATAATAGTGAAAATGTATTAACTGTTAACCATGTGCCTGGCACTGTACTAAACAGTTATTACCTCTAGTCACAAAGGTGGAAACTGAGCCTCTGCTTGTAGTAAGTAGAAGAGAGGAATTCAAACTCCACAATGTCTGGCTCTACTTGTTGATCTGTACTGGCTAACTGCTCTGCTGTGTTATCTTGGGAAGTAATTCTTTTGTGCTTTTCTGAAAGGGAGCACCTCTATGACCACACTGGTGGTGTCGTCCAACTGTGTGCGGCAATCTGGGGGACACCTATAACCAGACGGGATGATTGGGGCTCTTCTCAGAAATTGTCTGGGGTGAACAGCAACATGCATGCCTCCTTTGGAGGCTTTTCATATCGCCTCTTTGGCAGTTCTTGCTTCTTACCATGTCCCTGATCTCTCATCTGTAATCTATTACTAGAAAGAAAACAAAGCCTTTCATAAATGAGGCTTTCAGAAAGGGAAGAAAGAAGCCCCCAAACCCCCCAGCTTCTGCACGCCCAATGTATCTGAATTTTGCAGATGATGCTATTCCTGTCAGTTGTTGATCATCCCCAAGAATATCTCAACTCATCCCATACATTGTTCACCTCAAGATCCTAGCTATGAAGAGGCGAAGAACAGCTGGAATGAGGATAAAAAACAAGAAGGGAAGGGAACAAGGGGGAGAAAGAGAAAGGGGGAAAAGGCAGGAAGAAAAGAACAAAGGGCGATTAAATGAATGGAATTCCGAAGGAAACTTGCTTCAGGGCTTCAGAGAAATACTAACTGCAATGTTGTTTCTCATTCCAGATTACCTAAGCACAGGATAGAAACTGTGCTTCTAAAGGTCTCTCTTCCTGATACACAGATCTCTTTTCCATGAAGGGGAGGGCAGATTTGTTTGAAACTAGAATAAAGTTGCTATCAAATGCTTATTTGCCTTTCCTGAGTTTTCCTTTTTAATTTTCTTTCTTTTCATATGGTACAAATTCTAAAATGGATTTTAGAAATGACAGCTGCCAGTAATTCCCACGGTTTGAGTCATGGCAGGGAGAAAGTTCTCCTACAGTGCCTCCTTCAGGCCAAGCTGCCAAAAACAGAGAAACTTTAATACATTGGCTTGAAACACTTTGCTTCAGAGACTGGATTTGCACCACAGGAACATTACTGCAGTTAAAATGCAATAAAACACAAAATCCAGATCTTTAGTCTGTGCACACAAATGTTAACAGGAACTCTGCTATGTCCTTCAACATATGCTACGTAATCCCCACGTAACAGGAGCATGTACTATCCGAGCCTTTACTGGGCTTCAAATACTACACACGTGATGCTGTGTTAGATGCCTTACACATGTCATTTCATTTAACTCTCAAAGAGATCCCTGTATGTCAGGGGTTTAATCTCCACTATCCAAGTACAGAAATTGACACCCAAGTTAAGAAACTGGTCCAAGTTCACATAGATACTAAAAGACACAGGCAAGATTATAACTCAAGCTGTTGAGTTCCAAAGTCCACACTTCTTCCCTCATGGCATATCGCAGTGCTAACACATAAGAGTAAACACTTCTCAGATTCTTTGCCCCTTTACCATAAAATTAGCCAGACATTACTTAGAAATAATTTGCTGATGTCTAAGCTTTCCCTGATGCATCATCCTAAGAAGTCTTCCCCTGTCCATCTGACTTCAGCAGTATTGGGAATCCTGGGGGCCCTGATCAACTGCAATTGTGTCAGTATTTCCATCAATAATTTGTCACTTGCACATTGCCATGTTGAGAAGTATAAGCAGTCCTCGATCTCCAAATTTTGCCTGTGTTCTGCCATTCTCAGAAGCCCTGGAAGAAAAGATTTTTTTTTTCAATGCAATAAAAGATTCTTTAGATTTTTATTTTGAAAAAACGTGGTCAAGGTTAAATCTTTCCATGTAATTGGAGTGTTTTACATGTGAAAAAAAAAGGTTAATTAATGTCACGTTTACATATTTTGTCAAATCTGAAGCTTTGGAATTGTATCTTTTTTTTTGGCATGGAAGAAGAGTTGAGGGTAATGGTCAAATATTATAAAGATGCTATGAAAAGATAAAATACGCTATAAATATTACATAGTTGTATCATAATTATTATTGCTATAAAAGTTATAGGGTTGGAAAAGTATAATTATGATGGTAATTATACACATTGATTCTCTGCGGTGCTTCCCTGCTATTTAAGACATTTCATAATTTACTCCCACTCAGCCCTTCCAACCTCATCCTTTACTCTGCACGTACAACATATGTTCATTGTCTACGTCCATCATGTTGGGCTAATTGGTGATGATGAATGCTAATTGTATATTCTAGCTCTAACCCTTTGTTGGGGCTACTAACTCATTTTAAATGCTACTGCCACCACTGACTTACTCTCATCCAAACTATTATGCAAACCCCATCCTTACTCAGATCACAGATCAACTCCACCTGCCCGCATGCTACCTTCCCTGGTCCACAGTCTATCCACCCTCAACTCCAGCCACACTTACCATTGGAACCACCAGCGGCTCTCATTGACTGTCAGTGCTGCATGTGTTTGTGCGTCTGTCTGATCCCAGAGGAAGTAACTGGAAGGCACACCTGTAGGGGTGACTGGAGAGAATGGAATCAAGAGGTACTGACAGAAGTGTAGGCAGCACAGGGAAAGCTCAAAAGGAAGGATGCTGGACTGAGGCAACTGAATGAAAGCTCCCAGACCCGAGGAGAAAGTGGAGGAAGCAGGCACTAACCAGGAGAACAGAGGGTTAGGAGAGGACTCCCAGCAGGAGGTGCGGTCGGGTCTGTGAAGGAATTCAGAACAGGACTAAGGCGGGAGGGGGGGAACACCTAGATCTCCCACTGATCTTCCTGAAGCTCTAGGAAGCCCCGGGGCACAATTATGATAGGTGCCATCTGTGGAAGTCATCCTGCCAAGACCCAGAGCAGGGCAGAGAGGATGAATGTGCAGAGAACGTGCAGTTCCTGTCTTCCTTCCTGAATTCAATCGATTGTAATCTCCATTGGTTTCCTCTGCTTGTCAATCAAATGTTGATCAAATACTGTCAAGTTACACCAAATCTCGAATAGGGCAAGGAGGAAGTGTTTTCCCCTGTGCTCTGAGCAGGCAGTGTCTGGACGCTTGCATCTTTTTTTTTTTTTTTTTTTTGAGACAGAGTTTCACTTTGTCACCCTCAGTAGAGTGCTATGGCGTCATAGCTCACAGCAACCTCCAACTCTTGGGCTCAAGCGATTCTCTTGCCTCAGCCTCCTCAGTAGCTGAGACTACAGGCACCTGCCACAAGGCCCAGCTATTTTTGGAGACGGAGTCTTGCTCTTGCTCAGCTGGTCTCAAACCTGTGAGCTCACGCAATCCACCCACCACAGCCTCCCAGAGTGCTGGGATTACAAGCGTGAGCCATCAAGCTGGGGTAAGAAGGTTTCCACTATCTTCTTCTGGGGCGGGTGAGAGGGAGCAGAGTGTCTCAAACTATTGCCCTGGGTAGAATGCCTTGGTATCACAGCTCACAGCAAACTCAAACTCCTGGGCAAGCGATTCTCCTGCCTCAGCCTCCCAAGTAGCTGGAACTACAGGCACCCACCCCAAGGCCAGGCTATTTTTTTGTTATTTCAGTTCTCATTGTTGTTTTAGCTGGCTGGGGCCAGATTTGCACAAGCCAACCTCAGTGAATGTGGCTGGCACCCTACCCACTGAGCTAGAGGGTTGCCCCAGTCTCTATCTTCTATATCTGAGATTGCCTCCACGCCCTGGGATGACAGTTCTGTTGCACTGATTCTTTCTGCTTGATAAGCATTAAAAACTAAACCAGGATGTCTTTAACTTAGAAAATATAAGGTGACTATTTTATTTCTCTACCTAGGTTAGCACATACAGTAGAACCTCTGTGAGTTGAACGCCCAAGGGGTTGTTACAAATTAGTCAACATAAGGAACTAGGCCAACTATACTGATAGATACATGTGGTGCATGTCTGGCCTATGAAAATTAGGTCAACATAAGGAGGTGGTCAATGTAGGGAGGTGGTCAGCTATGGCAGTTCTACTGTATTTGCATACTTGTTATCCAATATCAACGAGTATACCTCTATCTGAGAAAAACAGTAAAGAAGAAATTTAAAACCAGAGATGCTGGCATGGATGTGGAGAAAAGGGAACACTTCTACACTGCTGGTGGGAATGCAAACTAATACGTTCCTTTTGGAAAGATGTCTGGAGAACACTTAGAGAACTAAAAATAGACCTGCTATTTGATCCTGCAATTCCTTTATTAGCTATATATCCAGAAGACCAAAAACCACATTACAACAAGGATATTTGTTTTTTTGTTTTGTTTTGAGACAGGAACCTCAAGCTGTCTTCCTGGGTAGAGTGCTGTGGCATCACAGCTCACAGCAACCTCCAACTCCTGGGCTTAAGAGAGTGTCCTGCCTCAGCCTCCCAAGTAGCTGGGACCACAGGCGCCTCCCACAACCCCTGGCCATTTTTGGTTGCAACTGTCATTGTTGTTTGGCAGGCCCGGGCTGGATTCAAACCTGCCACCTTGGGTGTATGTGGCTGGCACCTTAGCCACTTGAGCCACACATGCTGAGCTTACAACAAAGATATTTGTATCAGAATGTTTATTGCAGCCAAATTCATAATTGCCAGGTCATGGAAGAAGCTCAAGTGCCCATCGATCCACAAATGGATCAATAAACTGTGATATATGTACACTGTGGAATACTATGCAGCCATAAAGAAAGACGGAGGCTTTACCTCCTTCATGTTTATATGGATGGA
>CAUYQV010189790.1:0-15407 GCA_963574575.1 Galagoides demidoff
TCCAACTCCTGGGCTCAAGCGAGTCTCCTGCCTCTGCCTCCCAAGTAGCTGGGACCACAGGCGCCCGCCACAACGCCCGGCCAGTTTTTGGTTGCAGCCATCATTGTTGTTTGGCGGGCCCAGGCTGGGGATTCGAACCCGACACCTTAGGTATACGTGGCTGGCGCCTTAGCCGATTGAACCACAGGCGCCGAGCCTAGGTAGTAGATCTTTTCGTACCTGGCATCTGAGAAGCCACTGGGGCTGGAAGACAAGGGAAGAATTTGGGAGGCTCTGGGGGGTTCAGGAATGGAAAAGAGGAAGAAAGAAAACATTAGGATTCAGAACAAAGCTGGGCTTTAGTAATCACTGGCTCCCGGGTCCAGAGATGTGGGAATAAAATAAGAGCGCGCAGACTGTCGTGGACGCAGAGTGGAGAATGGACAGGTGTGGAAGTGGGCCCGGCAGTGCTGGATCAAACGGGGGGGCGGGCTCGAGGATGAGGCGTGGGGCCAATCAATGACGGGTGGGGTTACGGTTGGGCGGCAGATGGGCGTGGCAGCCAAGGCAGATCCAATCCTTGGGTGGGCGGGCTTATAGCTAGACCTGGAGTGGGCGTGGCCAACGTGTGGTGGGCTGTCGCGGACCCTGTCGGACTCGCGGTCTGTGCGCGCTTCCGGGTGTCACCCCCAGAGGGCGCCGGCCGCGGAGCCGCCCGCACAGTTTCGAGGCCTGACCGAGCGCGGCGCCGCCCCACTCACCCCAGCCGCCGCCATGAAGGCCGTGGTGCAGCGCGTCACCCGGGCCAGCGTCACAGGTCAGTCGGGCGGGGCCGGGCCCGGGAGGAGCCGCCCCTGAGCCCCGCGACCGGCCGTCCTGCGTGGGGGGTCCCCCTGCGCCATCCTCCGGATCGCCGCGGCCCCTCCACTAACTCTGTCCTCGTATCCCTGAGCCCCCGGGGCCGCCTCCGGGGCGAGGCCGCGGCCGGAGAGCGTCTTGCACGTGCCTGTCCGGCCCTGGCGCGTCCCTGGCTTCAGGATCTCGCTAGGGATTCAGGATAAGCCGGTCATATTATTGTCACCGTCTTTTGTCCTGTGTACAGGTGGGAGAAGCTCTGAGCATCCCCATGGCCCGTTCTTCTGTGGAATGTTGCACCAACAACACAGTAGGGAGCGTTTCCAGAGCAGGCACTCGTCCCTTTCCACAGCTCTATTTTAAATATTTCATTTTTGTCCATTTTTACGTATCCCAATTGTTTTTGGAGTTTGAAGATCAGTAGAACGCACAGGTGCGAAGAGTCATTTGGCTGGACTCTGACTGTGGACCGCACGACCAGCAGCCGGCTCGAGGCAGAGCATCCCCCTTCCTCCCCAGGCCGCCCCCCTTCCTCCCCAGGCCGCCCCTCTTCCTCACTCACTGAACCCTGCGGTGATGGGGTCGAATATACGGAATTCAATATGAAATATTTCTCTTTTTAACTAATTTCTTGTGGACCAAACCATTCATCCATTAGTTTTTATGTGAGCACTCTATTCTAGGGTGAACGTCAGAGGTTTGGATGATGTTCTTTTTAAAAAACACGATATGAATTTAAAAATATGTAAATGACAAGTTTTTTTTTTTCTTTTGAGACAGAGTCTCATGCTGTCTGTAGAGTGCCATGGTGTCTCAGCTCAGAGCAACCTCAAATTCTTGGGCTTAAGTGATTCTCTTGCCTCAGCCTCCCAAGTAGCTGGGACTACAGGTGCCCACCACAATGCCCGGCTATTTTTATGTTGCATTTGTCACTGTTGTTTAGCCCAGCCTCAGTGTATGTGGCTGGCGCCCTACCCACTGAGCTATTGGCGCTGCCTTGTCCTTAGTCTTTTCTGCTTTTATTGGCAGAATTATATTGTTTCAGTTTAAATAATTTCAGATATCTTGTCCTTCATTCCATTTGACACCAAATATGTTCTTGGTAGAAGAACACTTTGTTGCCCCTGGTAGAGTGCCAAGATGTCATAGCATACACCAAATAAAACAAAACCAACAGAAGCCCTTAAAGAAACAACTAAACCCACCAAAACCATCTATTTAGATCTGACATTCTACTTTTCAACTCCGCGTAATGATTTCTAAGCTGTTCTGGTAACTTTGGTTTTGGAAATAGGCCTGGAATAATAGGGGATAGAATAGCACTGAGATTTATGGAATTTTTAAGGTTTTATAGCATTGCAATAAGTAGTAAGGAAACTGGGAAAATTCATGGATGAAAGCATAGTTTTTTTGCTTTTTGAAGAGAAAAGCCTACACTGTGTGACCATCACCAATAGATTTAAATTTTGATCTTCTCTCTCCTGAACTCTCTGTCCTGCTTATATGAATATTGAAAATGTGTGTTTCGTGAAATTTGCTGAATGGAGTTTGAATTATTTTAGTTAAATGTTTAAGATGTATGTTTTCAGTTAAACCAAATCTGTGTATTAAAAAGATAAAAGTGCTAATTGTTGGAAAAGTGTTAATAAGTTGGGGATTCTAGGTTGGGGTACCATGGAATCCTAAGTGTTGAAGGGACCCTCTAGTTATCCAGGCCTTCTAGTTGAACATAATGGAAAGAGATTTTTCTGATTCCTTTAAAACATGGCTGGCTTCACTGAAATGTAGCTGCTTTTGAAAAGTTATTTTATTTTAGGGTCCTTTTTCTTTTTTTTTTTTTTTTTAGACAGAGTCTCACTTAGTTGCCCCTGGTAGAGTGCCAAGGTGTCATAGCATACAGCAACCTCTTACTCTTGGGCTCTAGCAATCTCTTGCCTTAGCCTCCTGAGTAGCTGGGACTACAGGCTCTGCCACAATTCTGGCTATTTTTAGAGATGGGGTCTCTCTCTAGCTTGGTCTTGAACTCCTTAGCTCAGGTGATCCGCCCACTTGGGCCTCCCAAAGTTCTGGGGTTCCAGCCACTATGCCTAGCCTAGGTGTTCTAATATGTACCTTTATATTTTGTGGTCAGGTCAGAGTAAACTATCAGGAGTCACATTTTACTAAGTGGCGGATTCACCGTACAAGATGGGTCAGATACTTGTTGATGCCTTAGCATGGTTATTATGATAAATTTAAAGTCTATTATGGAAAATTTCAACCATATTCATTTGATTACACAGACAGATGAGTACAATAACCTCCATGTCCCCTTACTCAGCGTCAGTAGCTAAAATTTGATCTAAAATCTCAGGTTTGAACCGGTTATTATTACAAGTTGTGAATTCTTGGGGTGGCACCTGTGGTTCAAAGGAGTAGGGTGCTGGCCCCATATACCAGAGGTGGGGGGTTCAAACCTGGCCCTGGCCAAAAAATGGCAAAAAAAAAAAAAAGGAAGTTTTGAATTCTTGAAGATGAGGTCTCTGGCTGATGCCACGCACACATGGAGAAATTGACCAGACATCTCAGGTCTTTTCAGTCTTGTGATCTTTTGTCTGAAGTGTCGATTCTGAAGTTTTTTTTTTTTTTTTTGAGACCGAGCTCAATGTATATGTATTACTTTAATGGTAGATCTAGTTTTATAACTTTATTTTATTTATTTATTTATTTTTGAGACAGAGTCTTACTTTGTTGCCCTGGGTAGAATGCCATGGTGTCACAGCTCATAGCAACCTCCAGCTCTTGGGCTTAGGTGATTCTCTTGCCTCAGCCTCCTGAGTAACTGGGACTACAGATGCCTGCCACAACACTCTGCTATTTCTTTTGTTGTTGTTGCAGTTTGGCCGGGGCCAGGTTTGAACCTGCCATCCTTGGTATATGGGGCCTGTGCCCTACTCACTGAGGGCTGTCCATAACTTTTAGTTTTTAAAACATACTTTGGGAAAAATTTAGAATGAATATGGTCATTGGAAGAAAATGATGTAGATTCATTTAAAGAACAAATAAAGCCAACGAATTTTTCTAAAACAACAGAAACAAGGTAACTGCCCCTGATTGTTGACTGCTTATGTCAGCATAGATTATTTCAGCTTTTGAGTCAGTGACTCAAAGGACAATAAGTTACACACATAGACCATTAGAAGAAAAGAAACACAGAAGAAAATGTTAAACTTTTTTAGCATAAAAATAAGAGAAATTAAGCTTTATTGGTGCTCTAGGAATGGGCTGAGGCTGATGCTCCCCTGCGATCTGTCAGGTGGTCCCTTGTCAGGACATCTAAAGAAAGAAGAAAGTGGGTGGTATGGTGGCTGCGCCAGGTAGGTGAATTGCTTCAGCTCAGGAGTTTGAGACCAGCCTGAGCAAGAGCGTCCCATGTCTACTAGAAATAGAAAAACTAGTGTGGCAGGTGCCTATAGGACCAGCTACTCTGGGAGGCTGAGATAGGAGGGTCTCTTGAACCCAGGAGTTTGAGGTTGCCGTGAGCTAAGCTGATGCCACGGAGTGAGAGTGTCTCAAAAAAAATGAAGAAAGTTTCTCATGTTTTCTCAACTTACACTGTATTGCAACATGGTATTGTTGCCTTTTTAGGAATATTTATAGATTTTTACCCAGCAGAAGCAAATAAAAAGAAATGACCAACATTATTTTAAGAAAAACAACCCAGACAGAAAGACAAAAACCACATGTTCTCGCTTGTTTAGTGGGAGCTAAGTCATGTGTGCATGTGAAAGCAGAGGGTGGGCCCATGAACAGTGGAGACTTTGAGGCGTGGGGAAGGAAGGCCCTGACTTGGCCACAATGCAGTGTGTCAATGTAGCAAAATTGCACTTGTACCTCGTGGCTATATGCAAATAAAAATAAATGGGAAAGACTGGCTTGGCTCCTGTAGCTCAGCTGCTAGGGTGCCAGCCACAGACACCAGAACTGGCGGATTTGAACCCACCCTGGGCCTGCCAAACAACAATGACAGCTACAACCAAAAAATGGCCAGGCGTTGTGGTGGGTGCCTGTAGTCCCAGCTACTTGATAGGCTGAGGTAAGAGAATCACTTAAGCCCAAGAGTATGAGGTTGCTGTGAGCTGTGATGCCACAGAACTCAACTCAGGGTGACGTAGTGAGACTCTGCCCAAAATAAACAAATAAGTGGGAAAGAAAAAGAAAATGGCTGAGTTGACACTTCTATTACTGGTGGGAACATTAGGTCAGTACAAGATGAAATCATAAAACTATAATCTAATAAGATTGGCAAAAAATTGGCAAAAAAGAAAATTATCAGGCTTACTATTTGAAATATGGTTTTTATTCATCATGATGGTGAATCTTACCAACATTTCAGAGATTGTCTAATGGTCGTAGGGCATACATCTGACATGCTAAATACGTTTGTGTAAATACATACATCAACTGTTAGGAGTGTGTGCTCAGAGATCGCTTTTCTGTGGATGAAGTGCATGATTTAAAAATATTTGGAGATCATGTATTTAGGATGCAACTCAGTACTAGACTGGGAAATCAGCGCAGTTTGCTGACTTGAAGCTTTACACCTAAACTGTGGCTTTTATGCCTAATGCATTTGTCTTTTCTGCAGTAAGTAGGGAAAACATTTGTGTTTATGACGTGCGCGTTTTCTGTTTTGTGCTTTCTGTGGACTGTGTATTCAGACTTGCTAATTTCTAAGATGTGCTCCTGCTTTCAGCTTTCTGGGAATTAACATAGCTGAGCTGGGTTCTCTGGGGGAGGAAAACACTGTTCTGTTTTCACAGATGGGCAGACTTGACCATGGAAAGCTTTGGGTATCTCTACCCAAGGTAACAAATGAGAATGTGGCCTGCAGTCCTGCTGATGGCTGTTCCCTTCACAGCTCCCCTCATCCAGAGCTAGTCAGAATGGATGAGAATTACTGTCGTCCCCCTGCGTTGATGTAATTCTTTTCATTTTTCAGTATCTACTGACTTTAATCAGAGAAATTAGGAAGAGAATGTGTGATGATTGAGACATTCCTGTGGCTACTGAAGAACACTTCTTGCACCTTTCTGTCTGAGTCCTTTCTTTTGGTTTCTCTCTAGTTGGAGAAGAGCAGATAAGCGCCATTGGACGGGGCATCTGTGTGTTGCTGGGTATTTCCCTGGAAGATACGCAGAAGGAACTGGAGCACATGTAAGATGTGTGTTTCTAAGTCATTGCCGTTTGAATGTGTCATGGTTATGCTGGGAACCTTCTTGTTATCCTGTGTTGTGGAGTAAGCCCCTGTCCTTTCTATCCATTGTCCCAGTGGAAGTGGTGTGGTTATCTCTGTTCTAGAAGAGAAGACCAAGAAAAATATGTCAAACCTCACCACCAAGCTGGCCATGTCACATGGCACCACCTAGCCTCCTTCCATATTTGCTGCTATAGCCTCTGACCATCTCTGACCATCCCTCTTATTCTCTTAATGCAAAAACTGAGCTTCTTTTCTTTCTTTCTTTTTTTGAGACAGGGCCTCAAGCTGTCACCCTGGGTAGAGTGCTGTGGCATTACAGCTCACAGCAACCTCTAACTCCTGGGCTCTAGTGAGTTTCCTGCCTCTGCCTCCCAAGTAGCTGGGACCACAGGCGCCCGCCACCACGCCTGGCTATTTTTTGGTTGCAGCCATCATTGTTGTTTGCTGGGCCAAGGTTGGATTCAAACCCGCCAGCTCAGGTGTATGTGGCTGGTGCCTTAGCCGCTTGAGCCACAGGCGCGGAGCCCTTTTTTGTTTCAGTTGCCCTTGGCTTGAGTGGTATGGCATCATAGCTCACAGCAACCTCAAACTCTGGGGCTTAAGCCATCCTTTGTCTCAGGCTCCCAAGTAGCTGGGACTACAGGCGCCCACCACAACACCCGGCTAGTTTTTCTATTTGTAGAAATGGCGTCTCATCTTGCTTTGCTCTGGCTGGTCTCCAGTCCTGAGCTCAAGCAATCTACTTGCCTGGGTCTCCCAGTGAGCTTCTTTTCTTATGTATGATTTTGCTATTTTAATTTAGGCAGTGTGATCTGGACACTATTTATGCATTTTAAAAGTGCCTAGTTGTTCATTGTACACCTTAGAATTGGAACTCAGAGAGGTTAAATTCCTTGCTTCAGGTCAAGCGCACACACTTAGCAAAAAGTCTGAACCTAAAGTAGCACTGGGCTACCTGACCTTGAAGATGATGCTCTTTTGATGAAGCCAGCCTCCTCACTCGCTCCCCTCTGCACTAGCACCACTTGGCACGTTCATTTCAGATGCTGAGATCCCTTTATTCTGCTCTTGGTGCCCAGAGCCTGGGTATAACTCTCCCCAGTTGTGCCTTTTGCATTTGATTGAATTGAGACTTGGAACCTAATTCCTGCTAAGGTGTTGATTACTGGTAAGGATAGTTCAATACCATTTCAATGATAGTGGCATTTTCATAGCTGTCCACTGAATATCAAAGAGGTGGTAGAATGGTTAAAAACTGGGGCTCTAGGTCTGAATCTCTTTATGGTTCTGACATAGGAGAGAGCTAATACTTAGCTTGGTGCTTAAGAGATGCAACTCGGCGGTGCCTGTGGCTCAAGGAGTAGGGCCCTGGCCCCATATGCCGGAGGTGGTGGGTTCAAACCCAGCTCCGGCCAAAAAAAAAGAGATGCAACTCAACGTAAGACCATTGGCTTTGGAGAGGGGTAATGAATAGTATCCACCTTGAGGACACCCACGTAAAGAGTCAGTGAATTATTATTTTTAGAGTCTTTGAAAGTTTGTCTTCAACATCATCCAAAAGCGTGACTCTCAAGTGGTGGAATTTCAGCTTTCATGCTGGCAGTTCTTTCCCATTCTTCTCAAATCTGAGCCTGCAGATGTTACCTGCTACATTTCCTTCCCTGGTGGCCACTGTGATACAGACATGTAGGCAAAGGAACACATGATATAGTTGTCAAGGTATCTTTTTCTAGATATTTTTTCAAATTGGCAATAACCAGAAATTTTTTCTCAGAGTATTTGCTGAATTGTTCACTTTGAGTAGCTCCAAGAAGAGGTGCACAAATGGGGTGTCATTTGTCCCAATGTGAAGCTTGCATTCTTCTATGAAAAATTAAAATCGAACCCATGTTTTGACATATATCCCAACCTGAAGGAGCAGAGAATGGGTGGTTGTCATGTGAGCCATTGTGGCCACCAGTAGCTGCTATGAATCGGAGGGACTGGGTAAAAGAAGGAAATCCTGGAACAGCCCTATGAGTAGGAGTGTAGTTACTGTGTACTGCACTTGGGGAAGCTAAAGCAGAGAGTGGATGAGTAACTTGCTTGAGGTCGTGCCTCCGGGAAGTGAAGGAGTCATCATGTCCTTAGATGCTGGCGACATTTTGGAGGTATGGAGTGTGTTGGGGAGCTTGTGATTGCTCAGAGGCCTTTCACTGCTCTTTTTCCCTTAGGGTCCGAAAGATTTTAAACCTGCGTGTGTTTGAGGATGAGAGTGGGAAGCACTGGTCGAAGAGTGTGATGGACAAGCAGTACGAGGTGCTGTGTGTCAGCCAGTTCACCCTGCAGTGTGTGCTCAAGGGGCACAAGCCCGACTTCCACCTGGCAATGCCCACGGAGCAGGCAGAGGGCTTCTACAACAACTTCCTGGAGCAGCTTCGCAAGGCATACAGGCCAGAGCTCGTCAAAGGTAGGTGGGAGAGTGTGCTGCGGCACATGCAGGTAGGCAGTGGGAGGCGGGAATTGGCCTTGTTTGTGCTTATTTCTCACTTAGAGCAATGTATTGGCTGCTGCTCCTGCTGCTGTTGTACTTAACACATGTCCTCAGAATGTCCTGGGACCATTTACCCTTCTCTAGTCTTCTGTTCACATTTTTATGGTTTTTTTTGTTGTTGTTGCTGTTGTTGTTGTTTTGAGACAGAGTCTCACTTTGTCACCCTCAGTAGAGTTCTATGGCATCACAGCTCACAGCAACCTCAAATTCTTGGGCTCCAGCGATCTTCTTGCCTCAACCTCCAGAGTAGCGGGGACTACAGGCACCCACCACAATGCCCGGCTAGTTTTTAGAGATGGGGTCTCACTCTTGCTCAGGCTGGTCTGGAACTTGTGAGCTCAAGCATTCCGCCTGCCTCAGTCTCCCAGAGTTCTAGGATTATAGGTGTGTGCCCCCTTCTGTTCACATTTTGATACTGTTTAGGAACCCAGAGGTGTGTCTTGGATCTTTGGTGGCTTAGCTCAGCTCTGTCCAATGGAAGAAGTATAGTGCAAGCCCCTAATATGAGCAAAATCGGGCAGAAAAATGTAAAAAGAAATGTGAAGTTAATTAAAAAAATATATTTCATCGATCTCATCATATCTGAAATATTATGATTTTTCCATGCAGTGAATATGGACAGTAATGAGGTAGTTTACATTTTTTTTTAAAGGCTTTGTTTGTTAGAGCAGTTTTAGGTTCAGTGAAGCTGAGAGGCAGGTACAGAGGCGGGTACTCCAATCCTCACCAGGGTGATCCGATTGTTACAATTGATGAGCCCACACTGGCACATTGTTATCACCCATTGTTCATAGTTTACATTAGGGTTTACTCTGGGTGCTTTATATTCTATGGGTTTGGACAAATTTATAATGACATGTATCAACCGTTACAATATCATACAGAGTATTTTTGCTGTCTGCATGGTTCGAATGATATAATGGGTGGCCTTTTCAGATTGGTTTCTTTTCCCTTACTAATGCGCATATAAAGTTCTCCATATCTTTTCATAGCTTGCTAGCATTTCTCACTAGTGCTAAATAATATTCCACTGTCTGAGGTGTCAGTTTGTCTTTCACCTGCAGGATATCTTGACTGTTCACAAGTTTAGACAATTATGAATAAAGCTGCTCTAAACACCTGTGGTTATAGCAGGTTTTGTACTTACCTGGTTTTCATTTCTTTTGTGTAAATACCAAGAAATGTGATAACTAGATTGAAATTTTTTTTTTTTTTTGAGGGAGAATGTCACTTTGTCACCCTGGGTAGAGTGCCGTGGTGTCATAGCTCACAGCAACCTCAATCTTTTGGACTCCAGTCATCCTTTTTCCTCAGATTCCTGAGTAGCTGCAACTATAGGCACCTGTGACAATGCTCAGCTAGTTTTTTTTTTTTTTTTTTTCTGTTTCTAGTAGAGACAGTGTCTTGCTGTTACTCAAGCTGGTCTCAAATTCCTGAGCTCACACAGTCTACCCCTTGGCCTTCCAGAATGCTGGGATTCCAGGAGTGAGCCACTGTGCCAGGCCACTAGACTGAATCTTTTTTTTTTGAGACGGAGCCTCAAGCTATCCCCCTGGGTAGAGTGCCATGGCATCACAGCTCACAGCAACCTCCAACTCCTGGGCTCAAGCAAGTCTCCTGCCTCCGCCTCCCAAGTAGCTGGGACCACAGGCGCCCTCCACAACGCCCGGCCATTTTTTGGTTGTAGCCATCATTGTTGTTTGGCGGGCCTGGGCTGGGGATTTGAACCCACCACCTTAGGTGTACGTGGCTGGCGCCTTAGCCGATTGAGCCACAGGCGCCGAACCCATATTGAGTTTTAAGAGTTCTTTTTAGGTTTTAGATACTAGTCTTTTATCAAATATGTCTTTTGCAAATATCTGTCCTTAACAGATATATCTTTTGCAAATACCATTTGCCAGTAACTAGGACTATAGGCATGCCACCGTGCCTGGCCAGAGCAGAACATTTTAATGTTAATGAGTTGGTAAGTTCAGCTTCTCAGTTCTTTCTTTCACATACTGTACTTTGGGTATTATGTCTAAGAAGTCATCCCCATACCCAATATCATGAGGCTTTTCTCCTGTTCTAGGAGTTTTATTTTTTTTATTTTTATTTTTTTTGAGACAGAGCCTCAAGTGTCCCCCTGGGTAGAGTGATGTGCATCACAGCTCACAGCAACCTCCAACTCCTGGGCTCAAACGAGTCTCCTGCCTCAGCCTCCCAAGTAGCTGGGACCACAGGCACCTGCCACAATGCCTGGCTATTTTTTGGTTGCAGCCGTCATTGTTGTTTGGCGGGCCCCGGCTGGATTTGAACCCGCCACTTTAGATGTATGTGGCTGGTGCCTTGAGCCACTTGAGCCACAGGCGCGCCGAGCCTGTTCTAGGAGTTTTAGAGGTCTGCATTTTTACGTTTGGTCTAAGATCCATGTCAAGTGATTTTTATGAAGGGTATGAGGTCTGTGTCTAGATCTGTAGGTGTCCAGTTGTTTCAGCGTGTTTGTTGAAGACTCCTTTCTCCCTTGTATTGCCTTTCCTCCTTTGTCAAAGATCAGGTGACCATATATTTGAGGGTCTATTTCTGGGCTTTCTGTTCTGTTCCATTGTCTGTTTCTTTTATTTCACTAATACCACACTGTCACAACCCCTAAGGCCCTGGGCAGCAGGAAGGAACCAGGCGGGCTGGGGATTAGAAGTATAAGCTTGCAGTAGGTGGCTAACCTTGATTGCAGGGTAGCGGGGAGAAACCTCAGCAGTAGCCTTTTATTGTGACAGTACATAACAGGTGAGGGGAGCATCAGACAATGACTGTGGCCTAAGGATTGCCTTGGGCTTGGGCTCTTTGTCCACAATGAACGCCTGCAGATGAATTGCCGGAGGGTTACTCACCCTGCCAGCCGCAAATCCTCTTGCTCAGAGGTCGTCTGGCTCGTGGTATTCTCTACACCTCACTGCCATAAGTACAGTAGCTTTTTGGTAAATATTAAAATTGTGTAGTGTCAGTCCTCCAACTTTGTTCTTTTCTTTTGATATAGTATTGACTCTTCTGGTCTTTTGCCTCTCCATATAAACTTTAGAATCAGTTTGTTGATATCCACAAAGTAACTTGCTGGATTTTGATTGGGATTACATTGAATCTATAGATCAAATTGGGAAGAACTGACATTTTTACTATATTGAATCTCCCTGTTTATGATTATGGAATTTCTCTCCATTTTATTTAGTTCTTTGATTTCTTTAATCAGTTTTGCAGTTTTTCTTATATTCATTCTGTACTTGAATATATTTGTATAGTTTTGTTAGATTTATACTAAATATTTCATTTTGGAGGGTTCATTGCTGGTTCATAGGAAAGTGACCGACATTTGTATATTAACTTTGTGTCTTACAACCTTGCTATAATCACTTTTTGGTTTCAGGAGATTCTTTTTTTTTTTTTTTGAGACAGAGCCTCAAGCTATCCCCCTGGGCAGAGTGCTGAGGCTTCACAGCTCACAGCAACCTCCAACTCCTGGGCTCAAGCGAGTCTCCTGCCTCCACCTCCCAAGTAGCTGGGACCACAGGCACCTGCCACAACGCCTGGCTATTTTTTTGTTGCAGCCTCATTGTTGTTTGGCGGGTCCGGGCTGGATTTGAACCTGCCACCTTAGGTGTATGTGGCTGGCGCCTTAGCCACTTGAGCCACAGGCGCCCGAGCCAGGAGATTCTTTTTGTTGATTCTTTTTCTTTCTTAGAGACAGCCTCACTTTGTCGCCCTCAGTGGAGTGTTATGGCATCACAGCTCGCAGCAACCTCTTAGGGCTTAGGTGATTCTCTTGCCTCAGCCTCCCTAGTAGCTTGAGACTACAGGTGCCTGCCACAACGTCTGTTTTTTTTTTTTTTGTTGTTGTTGCAGTTAGGCCAGGGCTGGGTTTGAACCCGCCACCCTCAGTATATGGGGCCGGAGCCCAATTCACTGAGCCACAGGCACCGCCTTGTTGATTCTTTTGTATTTTCTTCTTAGATGATCATGTTATCTGTGAAAAAAGAGTTTTATTTTTTTCCTTCTTAATCAGTATACATCTTAATATCTCCTTTTCTTGCCTTATTGCATTAGCTAGGACTTTAGTATGATATTGAAAAGAGTGATAGGGAGGATGTCCTGCCTTGTTATTGCTCTCCATGGGAAAGTTTCTAGTTCTTCACAGGAACTATGATGCCTGCTGTAGGGTTTTTGGTAGATATTCTTCAAGTTGAAAAAGTTCCCCTTTCTTCCTAGTTTACTGAGAGTATTTATCATGAATGATTTGATTTTGTCAAATGCTTTTTCTGGGCTCGGTGCCTGTGGCTCAATCGGCTAAGGCGCCAGCCACGTACACCTAAGGTGGCAGGTTGGAATCCCCAGCCCGGGCCGCCAAACAACAATGATGGCTGCAACCAAAAAATGGCTGGGCGTTGTGGCGGGCGCCTGTGGTCCCAGCTACTCGGGAGGCAGAGGCAGGAGACTCGCCTGAGCCCAG
This sequence comes from Galagoides demidoff, assembly GCA_963574575.1. Lineage (NCBI taxonomy): Eukaryota > Metazoa > Chordata > Mammalia > Primates > Galagidae > Galagoides > Galagoides demidoff. The sequence continues at coordinate 13,087 of CAUYQV010189790.1, forward strand.
GAGTTGGAGGTTGCTATGAACTGTGATGCCATGGCACTCTACGCAGGGGGATAGCTTGAGGCTCCGTCTCAAAAAAAAAAAAAATGCTTTTTCTGTACTTATTGATAAGATGATGCAGTTTTTCTTCTTAAGCTTGATTAATTGATTTTCAAGTGTTGAATCAGCTTTGGGTACCTCGCAGAAATTCCACTTGGTTGTGCATATAATTCCTTTTATACATTGTTGGATTCAACTTGCTAATATTTTGTTGAGGATTTTTATATCGGTGAGAAGTATTGGTCTATTTTTCTTGTGATTTCTTTGTCTGGTTTTGATATTATAATAATTTTGGCCTCATAGAACAAGTTAGGAAATACTGTCTTTGCTTCTGTCTTCTGAAAGAGATTGTAGACAAGTGTTATAATTTATTCCTTCAATGTTTGGCAGAATTTACCAGTGAACCCATTTGGACTTAGTGCTTTCTTTTTCGGAAGGTTACTAATTATTGATTTAATTTTTTAAATAGATATAAGCCTATTCAGACTATTTCTTATCAGAGTTTGGCAGATTGTGTCTTTTAATAAATTGGTCTTTTCATCTAGGTTATCAAATTTGTGAGTATAGAGTTGTTTGTAATAATCCCTTCTTGGTCTTTTAATCCCCATGGGATCTATAGTTATGTCCTCTGCTTCATTTCTGATATGAGTAATTTGTATGGTCTGCCGTTTTTTTTCTTAGTTATCTTGTATAGAGGCTTATTTGATTCTATTTATCTTTTCAAAGAGTCAGCTTTTGGCCTTATTTTCTCTACCAATTTCCTGTTCTCAATTTTATTGATTTTGGTTCTAATTTTTTTTTTTTTTTTGAGACAGAGCCTCAAACTGTTGCCCTGGGTAGAGTACTGTGGCATCACAGCTTACAGCAACCTCTAACTCCTGGGCTCAAGTGATTCTTCTGCTCTGCCTCCCAAGTAGCTGGGACTACAGGCGCCTGCCACAACACCTGGCTATTTTTTGGTTGTAGCCATCATTGTTGTTTGGAGGTCCTGGGCTGGATTCGAACCCTCCAGCTCAGGTGAATGTGGCTGGCGCCTTAGCCACTTGAGCCACAGACGCCGAGCCAGATTTCTGTTCTAATTTTTTGTTATCTCTTCTTTTGCTTATGTGGTTTAATTTGCTTTCTTTTTGTAGTTTCCTAAGAAGGAAACTTATATTAGTGATTTTAGTTTCTTGTCTAACATACACATCACTCCTACAAATTTTCTTATTTCTGACTTTTGAACTAAGAATTTTGTACAAGTCTTTAAAATCTGGCATGCTGAGGTGGTGCCTATGGCTCAAGGAGTAGGGCGCCAGCCACATATACCAGAGGTGGTAGGTTCAAACCTGGCCCCGGCCAAAAACTGAAAAAAAAAAATTAAAATCTTGCATGTAGTTTATGCTTTACATCTCTATTTGGACAAGCCGCACATCAGGTGCCTAATAGCCATGTGTAGCTAGTGGCTATCACATTGGATAATGTAGGCTTAGGTCTTTGCTTACCTGCTTATTTGGGGGAGTTCCAATGTGGTTTGATTAATCAAGATTTAGCTTAGAAAATATCTCAGAATAATGGTCCTGGTTTGAGGGAGAATTATGAATCTGAAAGACTTTTTAGAGAGTCACTCATTTCTAGTTTCTTTTCATGTTTCTGGGGGTAAATTGCATTTAATACCATTGTACTTTGCCCTTCAAAGTTATAGGGAAACACGTTCAGCCTCCTTTGCTAACGTAAGCCAATGAGTCCTTTCTAAGTAGAATTCCTCTTTCAATGTCCAAGAATGGTGAATCTTGCTTTGGTCATGTTCTTTTACAGGCATCTAACAGTTGCTGCTTATTAACTCTGTAATGTTTTCTTTGAATGTTCTCTCTCGGGATGAAACAAACCCAGATCTCTTTTTTGTTTGACTTATTTTCAACCTTAGGTTAAATAATAAAACTTACTAAATGTTTCCTAAGCTTTGTGGCAGAGCCTCACACGAGCATTGTCCATTGTTGGCCTGGCAGGTCTGCCCCTATTCATATGATGAGGCTGAGTGTCACATGGCCTGGCAGGTCTGCCCCTGTTTAGATGATGAAGCCGAGCCTCACATGAGCACTGTGGGCCTGGCAGGTCTGCCCCTGTTTAGATGATGAGGCCGAGCCTCACACGAGCACTGTGGGCCTGGCAGGTCTGCCCCTGTTTAGATGATGAGGCTGAGCCTCACACGAGCACTGTGGGCCTGGCAGGTCTGCCCCTGTTTAGATGATGAGGCCGAGCCTCACACGAGCACTGTGGGCCTGGCAGGTCTGCCCCTGTTTAGA
>CAUYQV010189795.1:0-13659 GCA_963574575.1 Galagoides demidoff
GGCGTTGTGGCGGGCGCCTGTGGTCCCAGCTACTTGGGAGGCGGAGGCAGGAGACTTGCTTGAGCCCAGGAGTTGGAGGTTGCTCTGAGCTGTGATGCCATAGCACTCTACCCAGGGGGATAGCTTGAGGCTCCGTCTCAAAAAAAAAAAAAAAGAATAGAAAAACAAACACCATGTGTACTTGCTATTGAATAGGAACTATCCAAGGAGCACACATGTGCACAGAGAGAAGTAAAGCTCAGTGGCAATTAAGCAGGGGGGATGTGAAGAAACTTGCCTAATAGATGATGGGCACACTTATAACCCAGACTCAAGTCACCAAAACCATTTTTACCACCAGAATATTTTTAGATTTAGAAAAGTCCCCAAGTTGTGCATTAGACCTCTGGATTTGCTCCTCCTACATATCTGAAATATGTATGTCCTCCGAAATACATTTCTCCATTTCCTCCCCTGTTCCTGGTACCCACTTTTGGATTCTCTATCTCTGTATATTTGACTTTTTAAAAAGATTGACAACCAATATTGGTAAGAGTGTGAAGAAAAGGGAACCCTTATCCCCTGTTAGTGGGAATTTATCAATATATTGATGTGGCAGTTATGGAAAACAGTACAGAGGTTCCTAAAACATTAAAAATAGAACTACCATATCATACAGCAAATCCTCTCCTTGGTATATACACAAACAAAATGATATTATCTACTCATAAAGACATCTGCATTCCTGTGTCTATTGTATCATGATACACAAACATATAGAAATAGGCCAGGTGCGGTGGTTCACGCCTATAATCCTACCACTCTGGGAGGCTGAGGTCGGTGCATCGCCTGAGCTCACAGGTTCAAGACCAGCCTGAGCCAGAGTGAGACCCTACCTCTAAAAATATCTGGATGTTGTAGCAAGCGTCTGTAGTCCCAGCTACTTGTGAGGCTGAGGCAAGAGAATCACTTGAGCCCAAGAGTTTGAGGTTGCTGTGAGCTGTGACACCATGGCACTCAACCAAGGGTGACATAGTGAGATTCTGTCTCCAAAAAAAAAAAAAAAAAAAAGATACAGAAACAGCCTAAGTGTCCATCAACAGAGGAATGAATAAAGAAAAGGTGTGTGTGTACACACAACATTGGAATATTACTCAGCCCTACAAAAGGAGATTCTGCTACTTGCCACAACGTAGATGAACCTAGGGAACATTATAAAAACAGAAACATTTTTGAAAGTTAAAAGAAACACTAAAAATCATCAACAGTGATGAAACATGAATCAGGGTGTATAGTCAAACCAATGTTGTTAAATCTATTAGTATATTAAATTTTAATTTTTGTTATTGTTGTTACATTTATTTTCTTAATTTTTTTTTTCATTTCATTTGCTTTTTAAAAAATTTTTCTTTTTGGGCAGTGTCCGTAGCTCAGTGGGTAGGGTGCTGGCCACATACACCTAAGCTGGCAGGTTCGAACCTGGTGCAAGCCGGCTTAAACAACAGCAACTGCAACCAAAAAATAGCTGGGTATTGTGGCAGGTGCCTATAGCCCAGGTACTTGGGAGGCTGAGGCCAGAGAATCACTTAAGCCTAGGAGTCTGAGGTTGTTATGAGCTATGATACTACAGCACTCAACCAAGGGCGACAGCTTGAGACTCTGTCTCAAAAAAAAAATTTTTTTTTTCTTCTTTATCGAAGGCTCAGACTTGGAGCCTTAAAATCATATATAATCCAACCTTCTATTGATCAGTTTGTGCAAATTTGTAAATGCAATTTTCATGAAACTGATTATTTTCTCCTAAAGTATTAGACTACCAATTTTACTTTCTCATCAAGAAGAAAGCACAACCTGTAAAATCTAGCTATATGAAAGGACCAAGATTCTTACAGGATCCAATGTGTAACCATTCTAATTAACTATATAAACCTCTCTAAACCAGAAACTCGTAGATAATCATGCCATGTTTTTAACCAACCTTACCTCCAAACTAGGAAATCATAGTCCCTACTATGATGCCTCTATAAAACAAAGAAATCAATTAGAAATAAAATTATTACAATTAACTTTTCTTTAGTCATTTTATGACTCTTGCCAGTAGTTTTACCATACCTAGGGACTAAAGACTTGATTCTAGATAGATTCCATCTTTTGTCCTTCATTTCTTTCTAATGAGGTCTTACAGTTTCTTGAGAGCCTAAATCGCTGGCAGGAAGTTTCTTGTCTACCAAAAACATCAACTTGGAAGGACATTCTTACCAACATCCAATAGTTTATCCCTTGTTAATTCATCAATAACTCATTTTTTCAATTTACGATCATAATTTATCAGTTCTAGCAAAAGCAAAGATCTACTAGAGAGAGCTGTGAGGTTCTGGGTTGAGCCATGTCTTCTGATTAGTACACAAACTTTCAGTATTACTGGTTTTTAGAAAATAGCTGATTTTATAAATGCCTGGTAAATTTGAGAACAAAATATTACCACTTGGGGGTGTGGGAGGAAATGAAGAACAAAAAAAAAAAAAATGGCCCCAAATCAAAAGGAGTGGCTAGAAATAGGTCAACATAAACTCAACCAGAAATAATGTTGTGCATATCAAAAAAAGCTGACGGATATCAGTGCTGGCAAAACTAACCACACATTCTGCAGTGATTCTTTTGATGATCAACTGGCTACACACACATACACACAGACACACTCACACATGCTAATTCCATTTATAGATCAATGCTCCAAAGTGACATAAAGACCTTTCCTTTGCTTTAAATCTTAAAGGAGGTTTTTCTCACAGTATTTTTCTAAATGGATTCAGGAATACCTTTCCTGAAATTGTTATAATGGAAATTCTCGGGAAAAAAACGACTTTTGAGTCCATGATGTAGTTAATAATAATTACCAAAACAAGTTCAAAGTAATAAAAAGTGGATGGGACTGGTATCATAAAACCTGTCACATAAACACAAAGAGGCCATAGCACACCCCCAAGAGCTTTCACATAAAAACTTGCCACCAGATAAAATACAGCTTTGGGGCTAAAAAGGAGAGAGTGAGTGAGTCCTGTCTCTGGCAATATCCATAAATAATTTACTGCTAGCTTATAAACAATAGCACAGCACAGTATGAATGCCAAAGAGGGTCTTTAGATGTCATAAAGCCACTCAAAGCGTACTTGCTGCAGCAAGTCTGACTGTGAGCTTTGATGTGCTGGAAAAGAAACTGCTAAGCTGAGGTCATCAGTTAGTGGAAAACAATTTCCCTCATACAGGGAAGCAGACTCACTGCTGTGCATCTGACACAGAAAGATTGGAATTTAAAAACAAGAGTTGCATAATGTAAGTTAGCTGGGAAATGAATCTTGGGCTCTCTTTCTGAACGACTAGAGCTAAAGCCAAAGGTGCAGCGCCTCCTCTACAGCGGGGCTTCTCAGTTAGGCACTATTGTCATTTTGAGCCCTATAACTCTTTGTGTGTGAGTGGGGGGGCAATCTTGTGCATGGTAGGATGTTCAGTGGCCTCTATACATCAGACACCACTGGAACCCTTGTACGCCAGTTGTGTCAACCTAAAATATCTTCCAGACACGGTTAAATGTCCATCAGGGAAGTAAAAACATCCCTGCTGAGAACTACTGATCTGAGGGAAGGCAGAACTTTATGCAATCACCCCAAGTTCAAATGGTGCTTTATTTACTTTTCTAGTTTTATTCTTGGGTGGTTTGCTTTTTTTCCTTAATTCAAAAACACTGAAATATCCCATTCCTCAAATCCCCACCCCCATCAAAACTAGTGAAATATCTATATTTGATTTAAACCATAGAAAGAGTTGAAAAATAAGATGTAATAGGACAGCTCCTATGGCTCAATGAGTAGGGCACCAGCCCCATATACCGAGGGTGGTGGGTTCAACCCTGGCCCTGGCCAAATTGCAACAAAAACAGCTAGGCATTGTGGTGGGTGCCTGTAGTCCCAGCTACTGGGGAGGCTGAGGCAAGAGAATTGCCTAAGCCCAAGAGCTGGAGGGTTACTGTGAGCTGTGATGCCACGGCACTCTACCGAGGGTGACAAAATGACAATTCTAAAAAAAGAATAAATAAAAATAAGATGTAACATAATGTGAAAAAAAGGACTAGAGAACAGTGTCTAACTTTTGTGACAGTTTTCTTTTCAATATCTTCACAAATACAATACACCAAGTATTTTTCTGTCATGCAAAAGTGGGAAAACCTAATCAAGACTAACTCTTTATTAATAGTGAATGCATGAAACTCTTAAAATCACAAAACCCTCTTGAGAAAAATATATATTCTCAATCATAAACCTAAACAGTGCATCAAGGTGGTAAATTCAGCACAAACAAAATTTAAAATCCTGATTAAAAAGTTTTGGGAGAAAACTAAATGTCATAAAAATATAATCCAGTATAAGTGCCTTTACTCTGTAAGTTCTCCCAAAAGGTATATGTATCCCCCACTATTTTAAAATACTAGTCTGTGGATACTTATTCATTCTGTAGCTTGTAATACTTGACATCAAAAACTCTGCCAGAATATCTTTGACTTCATGTTGATCATTGAAACTTTGAGAAAGTCTACTTCAACCTTCTACTTATCCAAGGCTAAAATGTCCAAGTCAAATGAATGACAGAACTAATGTAGCTAACAAGATATTACCTTCCATTGCTTCATAAAGCTTTCAATCTGTTAAGTCATTAATGTCTGAATATAAATTTATTGACTTCCATTGAGATGAACAGTAGTTTGATCATATTGACTGAATCCAAGTGAGTCAATTGGACTATTTTGGTCAATAAATGTTGATCTGAATTATAAAGAGCAGCCAGGGTTGAGTGTAATGAAGCTTACAATAACCCATACTATGTCTTTTGTTAAGGAACATTGCCACTAAGAATAAAAATAAAACTTAAGGTAACAGTATATTAATGTTGACATTCAACCCCTAAGAAAATAGTTGAACACACCCTCAGGGACAATCAGGAATATTCTGATAAAGCATTTTGCAGTAACTTCATTAACTAGTTTTAGAATATTTTTTCACTCTCAGAATAATTAAACTGTTTGGGTACTATGGATAAACATCAACATCTGATCAATTTGGTAGGTGAGTCAACTTTCAATTGAAACAAAGTAATAATAATTCTTATATATATATATAATTTAAATTATACAGTGAATGAGATAGTGAACAAATAACTAAGACACGAATGGCAATAATGACTAACAATTATCTTGTGTCACATGCTATGGGTTGACTCATTTAATTTTCAAAACTCTAGGAGGTTGGATTATTTTCCTCATTTTACAGATAGCAAAACTGAGGCATAGATAACCCTAGATCACTCTGTTAGTTAGTAGTAGAAGTGGGCTTTGAAGCCCTAAAGTTTAGCTTGAGAATCTACAGTTTCAATCACTACAATACACTGTCATTTACATGAAAGAATTAGATATCTGAAGATTTGAGAGAAGAATGTTGCAGGTATTAGGATGAAGCAGTGCAAAGGGTAAACGCAAAAAAGAAATTTGGCATGTTTGAGAAAGGAAAAACAGGTCATGGTGGTGGGAGGGCAGGGAGTGAGGGAAATGATAAGATTAGAAGTAAAGCTATTCTATCATGGTTCCTCTACATCTTGGTGCCTGACATGTGCTAGTTAGCGAATAAACATTGTTCAGAGAATGAATTAAAAAAGATGTTTTAACCTATTTTTCTATTATTATTGAGAATTAATTAGTAACTCTAGTCTTTTGATTTGTTTTAAAGGCATCTAGAATTTCATAATCAGACATCTGTTTATTTGAAATTGTTACTTAACAATTAGGAAGGAAGGTATTAATAGAGGTCTGTATGCCAGTGCCCCATTTCCAGGGAGAAAACTAAAGAATATGAATAAATTTTGTGCTTTGCTGGAATTGGCTAATAGAGTTTGGAATGCTTTTTGCAGACACACCTGGTCTGTCTTGGTTTCTTATGATAAAGAAAATTGGAATTTATGAATTCGTGAAGAATGACTATGGGAAAAATACAACAGGGAGCTAAGTTTTTATCTGAAGACTTTTTGTGACCAAAATAGCTCCACTTGTGTAAGTGATAAACATGAATTATTAATTACTTTTGAATAAGTGAGTGACTTAATAGATACACAAAATGTTTAATCTTCAAAATAGAAACTCAAATTTTCAAATTAACAGGCAATGTTTAGAAAATGTTATTGTATCACCAAAAATTCACTAAAGCCTTATAAAAGAAGAAACTAAGGACTCATTATTTTACAGCAAGTGCTAAAACAAACAAACAAAAATGTACAAAATAGACATTCATATAAACCTGACCCTTGCCCTCCAGATCATGGTCTAAGATCAACCTGTACATGATATTTCCTGTATCTACACATGTATTCCATGTTTTTATTTCTGGTAATATGACCCTTCCCCAGAGCAATTGAGCGAGACCACTTTGAGTCTACCACATAAGCTCCTATGTAGAATGAACATTTTAAGCATTAATTAATAGTCTCATGAATTTCTCTACACACTCTCGCCCCATATTATGCTTTTTTTAACCACATGACCCCCATGCCATTGACTTGAAACTGCAAAACATGCAAGATTTGAGGTTACCATTGCAAGAATGATTGTCCTAAGAGAACCAGCCCCTGTGAGGTATAGAGTATAATAAAATTTAGAGACAAGGTTTTAAGAGCTGGAAAAAGAAAAAAGAAGTGCTCCCTGAGCTCCTGCCATTGCGGGAAGGTCATACACAAAAGTGGGGCTGCCATTTATGGAATGGTCAAGACTGTGAGCTGGGCTGCCATTGCAGGAAGCTCATGTATGCCATTATGGGATGGTCGCTACTGCTAGCTGGGCTGCCAATTGTGGGAAGATCACATACACAAAAAGGGTTGCCATTGCAGGAAGGTCATGACTGCTAGCTGGGCTGCCATTGTGGGAAGTTCACGTACATAAGCAAACAGGGAAAGGAAGCCAGGCTGCCATTATATAACAGTCAGGACTGCTAGTTGGGCTGCCAATTGCAGGAAGGTCATGTACACAACTGTGGCTGCCACTGAAGGAATGTCATGACTGCTAGCTGGGCTGCCCTTGCAGGAAGGTCATATAGGCAGGCAAGTGGGGCAAGTAAGTGGTGCTACCATTATAAAACAGCATGTACAGTCATGTACACAAGCAGGGCAGCCGTTGCAGGAAGGTCACATACATAAGCGGGCGGCCATTGTGGGAAGGTCACATACGCAAGCATGGCTGCCATTGCAGTAAGGTCACTTACGCAAGCGTGGCTGCTTTTGTGGGAAGGTCATGTAAGTAAGCAAGCCAGGCTGCCATTATAGAATGGTGGGGACTGCTAGCTGGGCAGCCATTGTCAGAAGCTCATGTACCCAAGAGGGGCTACCATTATGGGACGGTCACGACTGCTAGTGGGGTTGCCCATTGAGGGAAGGTGACGTAAGCCAAGTGGAGCTGTCATTGCGGAAAGGTCATGTACACAAGCAAGCAGGGCAAGGGAGCAGGGCTGCCGTTATAGAATGATGGGGACTGCTAGCTGGGCTGCCTTTGCTAGAAAGTCATATATGCAAGCGAGGCAACAGCTACCAGGGTTGCCCACTGAGGTAAGGTTACATATGCAAGCAGGGCAGCCATTGTGGGAAGGTCATATACGCAAGTGGGGTGGCCATCATGTGAAGGTCACGTACACAAGCATGGCAGCTATTGCAGAAAGGTCACGTATGCCAGCGTGGCTGCCATTGCAGGAAGGTCATGTATGCAGACAGGGCAGCCATTGTGAGAAGGCCAAGTATGCAAGCAGGTAGGGCAAGGAAGTGGGTCTGCCATTATTGAACAGTGGGGACTGTTAGCTGGGCTGCCATTACCGGAAGTTCATGCACGCAAGCGCAAGCGGGGCTACCATTATGGGATGGTCGTGACTGCTAAGGGGTTGCCCATTGAGGGAAGGTCATGTAGGCAAGCGGGCAGGTATTGTGGGAAGGTCACTACATAAGCGGAGTGGCCATTGCCAGAACGCAAGCAGGGTAGCCATTGCGGGAAGGTGACGTACACAAGTGAGACGGCCATTGCAGGAAGGTCACATAAGCAAGCGTGACTGCCATTGTGGGAAGGTCACGTATGCAAACAGGGCTGTCATTACGGGAAGGTCATAACTGCTAGCTGGGCTGCCAATAGGGGACGGTCTGTCGGCAGGGGCCTAGTACACAGCTGACGCTGGCTCTGGCCGGCTTGCCTACCTCAGGTGTACACTTCTCTAGCAGGTTGAGTGATTCCAACATTCACTGGGAGTTATTGTCACAGGGCACTGTGAGGCTGGCCTCCCAAGGAGTCTGGAGAACATTAAAACCCCTCACCTGGAGGGGACTGAAAGTTGAGTAAACAATCAGGCACCCACCAAGGGCAACTAAGTACAGATAATAGGACCCATTCTCCTTGGCAACTAGTGAGTGGTTTCTAGCTTGTGTTCTCCATCTCCTAACATCACAGCTCCCCCAGGTGTCCTGACAAAGTATTGCAATATATACATTTTTTTTTTGTTAATATTGCTCTATTCTACAATCTTTTTATGTTCTTTTATTCTTTAATTTTATTTTTTATGTTTTTCCTCTTTTTTAGTGTTTTCTTTCTTTTCTTTGCTCATTTTGTTTGTTGAGGTGATAGTTGTTGTGGCTATTTGATTTTTTTTGTTGTTCTTGTTTTGTTTCTTGTTTTGTTTTATGCTAACTTGGTTAGTTGTATTCTAAATCTCCATTTTTATTCCTTCAAGAGCCAAAAAAGTATTTTTGTTACAGTATCTCAACCCCATTTATTCTCTCTGTTTTACTTCTCCCCTTTTTCTCTCTTTGGGTAGAAACTTTTATATTTATCTTTTCCACATAAAATTCTCATACAATAGCTAAAATAGCCCCCTATTTTATTGTTTGTTTGCTTCTTTCCTTCTGGATTCCTCTTTCTCTTTTTTATTAACTATATTTTTTTAAGATTTCTTATATATTCTCTTTTTCCCCTTTTTTTTGCTTTTTTTTTTTTTCTGAGAGCCAGGTGATCTCAGCATTGATCTGGATGGGAAGTCACAACAGAGCTCTGGCTCAAGGAGGTCACAATATCACAGTCTAGGGAGACTTTCTAACTTTGGCCTTTGGAAACACAGCATTGCCAAGTCTACACTGCTGAAGTTATAATTTTTTTTCTATTTTTATTTTTAATATTTTTCCTATCTTCTTTCTTCTATTCTTTCTTATCCTATATTTGGCAGTAGGGTCTTGCTTTCATCAGCTGGAATTTACCTAACCAAAGAGGTATCTCTACAAAGAGAATAGGAAACCCTGAAAAGACATAGTAGAATATATTAACAAATGAAAAAGCATACCATGGTCATGGCTGGGAAGAATCAACATTGTTAAAATGCCTATACTTCCCAAAGCAATCTATGGATTCAATAAGTGCCCACTAAAAATATATCACTATACTTTGAAGATTTGGAAAAAAATAGTTGTTCATTTTGTATGGAACCAGAAAAAAAAAACCTGTATAGCCAAGGTAATTCAAAGTAATAAAAAAAAAGCCAGGGGTATCACCCTACCAGACCTTTGGCTATGTTACAAGTATAGTGATCAAAACAGCATAGTTGGCACAAAAATAGGGACATAGACATCTGGAACCAAATAAAAACCAAGATATGAAACTAACCTCTTATAGCCACCTGATCTTCATACACTGCAGAAGAAGATCTCTATTCAATAAATAGTGCTGGGAGAACTGGATAACCATGCGTAAAAGACTCAAACTGGACCCACACCTTTCACCATTTACAAAAATTGACTTGAGATGGATAAATGATTTAAATCTAAGGCATGAAATGATCAAAATTCCAGAATAAAGTGTGGGGGAAACTCTTGAAAGTGTCAGACTAGAGAAAGATTTTATGAAGAAGACTTCTGTGACTATTGCAACGACAAAAATAAACAAATGGGACCTAAGTAAACTGAAAAGCTTCTGCACAGCCAATGACACAACAATCAAAGCAAATAGATAACCTTCAGACTGGGAAAACATGTTTACATATTATGAATCTGACAAAGGCTTGGTAACTAAGATCTACAAATAACTCAAATGAATTGACAAAAATGAGTTAATAATCCAATCTATCAATGGGCAAGAGACATGAACGGAACCTTCTCTGACAAAGACAGAGGAATGGTAACAAACATATGAAAAAATACTCATTGTCCCTAATCATCAAAAAAATGAAAATCAAAATCACCCTGAGATAACACCTAACCCCAGTAAGATTAGCATACATCATAAAGTCCTAAAGCTACAGATGCTGGTGCATATGTGGAGAGGGGACCACTTTTACACTGCTAGTGGGACTAAAACTAAAGCAGCTTCTTTGGAAAGAAGTCTAGAGAATCCTGATAGAACTCAAATTAGGTATCTCACTTCTCCCCACAATCCCACTACTAGGCATCTACCTAGAAGAAAAAAATGATTTTATCATAAGGACATTTGCACAATACTGTTTATTGCAACTCAGTTTACAATTGCCAAAACATGGAAAACAACCTAAATTTCTACCTATCGAGGAAGGATTAACAAGCTGTGGTATACGTAGATCATGGAGTACCATACAGCCATTAAAAAGATGGAAACGTTACATCTTTTGTATTCACTTGGATAGCATTGGAACACATTCTTCTTTGTAACATATCATGAAAAGGTGGTACCTGTGGCTCAATGGGTAGGGTGCCAGCCCCATATGCCAAGGGTGGCAGGTTCAAACCCAGTCCCAGCCAAACTGCAACAAAAAAATAGGCAGGCATTGTGACAGGCACCTGTGGTCCCAGCTACTCCAGAGGCTGAGGCAAGAGAATTACCTAAGCCCAAGAGCTGGAGGTTGCTGTGAGCTGTGTGATGCCACGGCACTCTACTGAGGGCAATAAAGTGAGACTCTGTCTCTACAAAAAAAAAAAAAAAGTATCATAAGAATGTAGAAGCAAGAATCCAATGTACTCAATTCTACTATGAAGCCAGTAGGCAGTCCAATACATGTCCGCATAAGAGGAAAACTCAAATCAATTGAAGTTGGGGAACAGGGGAACAAGAGAGTGCAGAGAGGGGAGGGGGTAGGGGATGGTTGTGCTGCAACTTAATGGCCACAATGTTAGGGTGTAAGGCACACATCCTGGGGGTGGGACACAATTATAAGAAGGGCTTTACTTAACAAATACAAACAAGGTAGCCTAATTTGTCATACCTTCAATTAACCTGAAACAATAAAGAAAATTAAGAAAAAGAAACAAGAAATATCATTCTATCCTCTATCTCCATCAGATCAGTTTTTTTGCTCCCACAGTTGAGTGAGAGCATGTGGCATCTGTCTTTCTGTAGACAGTGGGCTGTGAGATGGCAGAGCCCCCCAGCCTGTGGAACATTCAAAGAATAAACCCCTAACTGCTTCTCCTCCATTCCCGAAACAGCCATTTTCCTTTCTTCATGCTCCATCTGCCAGAAGTAAGTAGCTCTGTAGCTTTTTCTTTGTCTAGTTAACTATGCAGAGATCCTTGTGATCTCTCCTTTCTTTCTCCTTGTCATATGCTAACAAAGTTGAGTAGTAACCACTAAGTCATAGTTCTTCCTTTGTTTTGTTAACTATGCTGAGATCCTTATGATCTTGCCTTTCTTACTTCTTGTCATATGTTAATGAAGTTGAACAGAAACCATTAACAAGATGGTTTGTCTTTATTAAAGTCATTTACATTTTCTTATTGTACCCTAAGACCCAAACTAAGTCTTTTGTTTATGCTACTTCCCCATTTTGTATATGTTACTTCCCCCTAGACAACTCTGTACAGATACTATAAAATAAAGCTGATTTTCTGCTTTGGGGCTGGCTGCAGCCATCAGCTCAGTCAGTCCTCCCAATCCCATACTTTGTTTCTGTCTCTTCTCTTGTGCTGTATTTTCTTCATTCCCCACCAATTCCATTCTGGTTCACTCCCCTTCCCATGCTGGTTCGGGACATCTTTCTGTGCCTGGCTTACTTCACTTAATTAGGGTGACCAGATTTTAACATCGGTAAGACGGGACAACATGGCGGGGAGGCGGGGCAGGGCAGGGCAGGGCTTGACAACAATGCAAACCTCAATAATCACTTCTCAGCAATTATTTGTTATTATTACAGTTTAACATTATAAAATTAACAAAAATAATATAAAACTCATATTCTGGTGAAATAACCATATGGCAGCTGAAAACCGTATATTCCCTTCTTGTTCTCCCACCTGTTCGTGCATTCTTTCCAAAAATCAGTACTTTTTTAAAACACCACAACACAGGACAAATTGTTCAAAAGCGGGACTGTCCCGCCAAAATTGGGACGTCTGGTCACCCTACACTTAATTTAATGACCTCCAGTTATATCCATGTTATTGCAAATGACATTATCTTTTAGCATTCTAAAATCATTAACTGGAAAGACAGAACAAATAACAGAAAAATATATATTATACAGATGTCTGGCAATCAGGACATTCTGCTTAAGATGATGTCATATCCCTGACAAATAATGAGGCAGATCTAAAACTTCCCCTCAATCTGCCTAAATTCCTTCAATTTCTGTTTTATTGTTAAACCCCTGTTACCTTATATAAAATGTGGGTTTTCTTTAAACAATTTATCAATCTGGATACCCTATAACATAGTCCCCAAATTATTCCTTGTATCAAATAGATTCTAAGTACAGTTTTGATATCTTTATTTTCATTAATCCTCAAATGAGTTTATTATAGCTACTTTCCTTGAAGAAAAATAAATACAACTCAAGAGGTATAACACTAACACCTTAACAACTAAGTAAGAAGATGACCACTTCACCTGTGTATGGAGTTTTTAAGAGGAGGCTAGAGTAGGTGATTAAATTAAACATGAGTAGTTGTGTTGGCCAAAATTCTATTCTGTGGGTTATGCCTACAGAGGCAGGTGGTTTATTACAACTTGGAGAGGATTTCTGGAATGCTATTTCTCTGGGAATTTTAACTCAGAGATTATAATTTGGGGCAAATTTTTCCTATTTATTCAACACATGCTGCCAGGTAAATTGGAAGCTTCACAGCTAGCTGAATATGGGAAATCAAACAGCTGTCAGACTTGCTTCATTCCCCAAACTGATTCCGTTCTGGTTGAACTTGGGAGGATCCAGTCAGAACCAAGGTATCCCAGACAACCAGTTCCACTATCATGAGTCCCTTATGGATCCAAACTAAAGCATGAAGTGCTTATGTAAGGGCCAGACCAGCGCCATTTTGTTGTCTGTTACATAAGCTCTGTTCCTAGCCCCTCCACCTCCCTCCACCTCTACCACCAGGGAAACCCACAGGGCCACTCCCTGCTGCCTCCCCACCCCTGGTTGCACAGCCATTGAGCCGTTGATTTAGTCACCTTAGGCAGACAGCTGCCATAAAAGGCAATAAGTATCAGTTTCCTTGAACAGCTGCTGTAATAGGCAATAAGTATCAGTTTCCTTGAACAGCTCCCATAATAGGCAATAGGTTTCTACTTCCTTGAAATCATCAACCACCAATGCAAATCCTCCTTTACTAATGAAATCATCAACCACCAATGCAAATCCTCCCTTACTAATGAAATCA
>CAUYQV010189796.1:0-20948 GCA_963574575.1 Galagoides demidoff
TGAGGAGAACTCAGTGCGATAACCTGATCCAAGGAAGAATGGGAAGGCTAGCATTAATTTATGTTATCTCATGCCATGAGATATTTTCCATGAAAACAATAATTATGAGTTGTGTATATCTGTGGAACATAAAATAAAAGCATAAATGCCAATGTTGCAGGATCTTTAAAGGCTTCACAACACAATGGCACTATTGACTAGTGAAACGAAACAAGGGTCTGCTGAGGAAGCAGAAAGTCAGACTGCTGTTCCTACATTAAAAACAAGAAAACAGAGAAAAACGAGTAAAAAGAGAAATGACTAAATGACTTTTGTTGCTCTGAAAAGCAATTTAGTGACTGAGTGGTACTAGGGGCAAAATATTCAGAGCATCATTTTCCCTCTGTGCAAATTCTAAACCTTCAGACTAAAAGTGGAAACAAAACAGCAGTGACAGTCGTCAGTGCAACCCTAGACTGCAAGGGGCCTGGGGTGGTCTGGGGTAGGTCGGGCAAAGGCGTCAGTGTTGAAATGCCCAAGATTACCCTTACCCGAAACTACTCTGCTTAATTTATAGCTGTCAAAATTGCTAAAGTCATTTTTGTATTAGAGGGAAGTCTACACATATAAAGATCCTAATCTTCTTTAACACTTTATCCAAGCGTCAGTCAGCGTATTATTTAGGAATCAAGATCTTTGCTTTTTTATTTTGCTTGACCTTATCATAAAACCAGTGAGCAATTAACAGAGAGAATGTGAGCATCTTTACAAAATAATTTGAATTATTAAATACTCTTGAAGAAAAGATAAAAAGATAATATTTATGGTAACTAATCTAGAATGTGGAAGGGCTGAGGAACAAGGACATGGGTACCCTGGTGCCGAGGGCAAGATCCTCCCAGATATAGGAAGGCTAATAAAGCATCAGATATTTGAAAACATCTAATAAATAAGGAGAATTATGATTTGGATTCTTCAGTACAAGGGTAAAAGAAGTTGTTTAGTCTCTCTTGCAAACCCTAAGGAGGAATAAGAAGGTCCCAATTATTTTTTACTAATTGTCTTCTACTGAGACATAACAACTTAACATTTATTACTTGTCTTTTTGAGGGTAGGATTTTAAGTCAGCTCTTTACCACACCATTGTTCTTGCTGAATATGTACATTTTGTGATTGTCAGGAGAGCGTGAGGGCAGGCTTCACCCCATTCAGAATTAAATGGGATATCCAGACTGTCACTGCACATATACAATGAGAGATGAAAAGATTTCTTACTTATGAGTTAGAACTTCCTGGGGACATATGGGCAGTCACCCAAGCTGATCTGAAATGGTTTGATCAAAGGGAATGACAGGTATCTGCTCCTTGTGTGGATTGAGGAGAGACCGAGTAAAGGATTTGTGGGAGGAAGTTCGCATGGTTTGAACTTCTTCACCAGTTCAAGGAAGAGGGGAACAAATAGGCATTTTAGCTGTTTGCCCATCAACAGGGCAAGAAGGCCAGGGGGAAGAGTGGGGCCTTAAAGTGATCAGCATTCCAATATCAGCGATGGAATCAGACAGCAAGGATACGTAAGTGAGAGTATTATTTTATTTGGACACAGAAACTTCAGGAATTAAATAAAAATGCAAGCTCTATACTATTTTACTTTTCCATTCTAGTCATGAGGCCTAGCAGAAACTTTCCTCTATAAAACAATTTCTTCACACGATTCATTTGAGTTATACCTACTCATGCTAGACAATCGCTGCCAATGACAAATATTTTCTATTCCAAAAAAACTTGCCTTGAGTTTCCAAATGGAGTTAACTTTTCCTTTTTGTTTAAGTAGGGACTTATTTACATTTCTATTGTAACATTTCCTGTTTTGTCTAATTATTTGTTGCTTGTTGTTGAATTGTGTTTTCCTACTTTCCATGGAATGAAGGTCAAATCTCAGAAAAAGTCCTTGTAATGACTCTGTGCTGGAGAGCGACCATTTTCCCCCCAACTTTCTCCATCTTTCTCCGATCTCTTCATCTCATGTAAAACACATTGGATTCTCTTGCCCAATGGCTTCTGTTTGGCTTTGGCCAAAGGGGGCCCACTAGCAGACACATAAGGAAATAGAGTGAGATCTGGTGATTTATTCCTCTGACTCCATCTCTGCAGTTCACCGCAGAGTGACTCCAGTCTTCAAGGGAAGTTCACATCCTTCCTCATGGGAACTTCTATATTAACTTCCTTCCCTCATTTCTGATAAATGCTTCTACCTTTTTTTTTGGTCAAAACCCTAGGATATTATTAGTCTGAGATTATAAACCATGTTTTATAAAACACTCAACTCTGTCCACACCTTTGTCAATAACAAAATCGTCTGGAAAACTCTTGAGAATGCCATTAATTTGCTGCTAGGGACATGACTTGTACATATGAAACCAAGATACTAAGATGTTCTAGACACATCTTTGCAGGAATTATCAGGGGATGGGACAAATGGAATTGGAAACTTCGTCTTTGTTTCTCCCTCAAATTTCTTAAAAGGACATCAGAAATTTAAAAGGAGATCCATTGATAATTTTTATAAGAATAGAGAATAATTTGTTTCCCCTACTCCTTCTCACAATATAGGTTGTTTGCAAGAACAAAAGCCTAGAAATTGAGTCTCAAATTACAGAATTGCTCAGAAATTATAGTCCTGTTATCTCAGCGTAGTCTCTTGAATGTGGTATGATAGGTTAATTTATATTGCTGCTACAACAAACTGCCCCAAGTTTAGTGACTTAAAGCAATGTAAATGTATTCCCTTATAGTTTTAGAGGTCATATATTTGAGATAGTGCTTATAAAACTAAAATCAATGTATCTCCAGAGCTGCATTCCTTCTGGAGGTTCTATGGAGAATCTGTCCCTTGCCTTTTCCGGCTTCTGGAGGCTTCCTGCATTTCTGGACTTGTGTCCATGTCACTGTGACATCTGCTTCCATTGCTACGTCTCCTTCTCTTTCATTCCTTTTGCTTCCCACTTATGAGGACTGTGTGATGACTTTGGATTTACCTAGATTAGATAATCAAGGAAAACCAATTCTCTTCAAGATTCTAACTTAATTACATTGGCAAACCCCCGTTTTCATTTAAGGCAACATATTTACAGGGCCTGAGAATTGGGACATACAAATCATTGTGGGGGCACATTTTCAGCCTACAACATGTGACAAGGGCCTTTTGGGGACAGAAGAATGGGTGAACCCTGAAATTGGGACATTGTGAAAATAATTCTGATTCTTGCTTATCGAGTGAACAAAGTGAAAACACAAAATAGAATAAAGAAATTGATCATCTTTTGGATAAATCGTATGTCCAGCATTTAGCAAAAATAGAATAGGTGGCCTTCTGTGGAACAAGAGAGTTGCATGTCAGTAGATGGCATTAGTCATTGTGAAGTGGACCGATCTAGAAGGATCTTTCCAGTGTGGAAAAACTTCAGCAGTAAGAAGTTCTGTGTGGAACACCATGCAGAGCATCATTTGAGAGAAGAGGTGGTGTCACAGGAACAGTGGGAAAGGTCATGTCCATGTCAGAGAATGGTGCAGTATGTCACTATAGAGCAGTGGTTCTCAACCTTCCTGATACCGTGATGTATTTTCATTGTTACAAAGGGGTCACGACCCACAGGTTGAGAACGGCTGCTAGAGAGTCCCTAAAGCAACCACAAATGCAGCACAGAAGCCATGTGAATATTTGCAATGACGGCAGACAAGACGGTGAGCAAGTGTTGCTCAGAGATCATTAAAAGAGTTTCAAGTAAGTAAGATGCTCCAGCCCCTTTTCTTCTATCCTGTACTTGCCAAGACCCTGAATAAGATATAAAAGAAGGAAGTGTTAAAGAATGGACCAAGATTCTCTTTGCTGAAGATGGTTTCTCAACCGCAAGGAAGACTTGAGATGGTGCAATGAGGGGGAATCAGCCACCGTATATGATATTCAGCTTTATGTTAGACTGGACTGTGCTTTTTAATAAGTAAATACAGGTCTTTCTAATTATAGAAATTACTCTGATATGTGCTTAGAGGAACAATGGAAAATCAGAGAGAGCACATTCAAAGGCAGTAAATATTAAAAAATATAGCCATATTTTATTTTTAAACTTTTAAACTGAGCCCACTATCGAAAAACATTAGCCAGGTTAGCAAGTCCCTATTTTTTTTAACCTGTACATTGTAATTCCAAAGAGAGCGGGGGTTCTTCTAGTCATCAGAATATGATAGGGCTGGTCTCTCTATCACTCTTTCTTCCCAAGAAAAGGATTCTTTGAAATTAAAAGTATGCACAAGGTATGCTCACATACATGGGGGATATTCTAAAGAAAACGATTTGTAAAATCTCTATTTTTGTATTTCCCTTAATGTAGGAATTATAGAAAATGAAATATATAAGAGTTAATACTCATCGGTTTATAAATCTAGCCCACTTCTGGGAATCCTGATATTACTAGATGTGCTTTAGGAAGCACCCTGTACATTAGGTTTTCATTAAATTGTAGCAATTAATAGATTATTGCTTTAGATGTTCTAATTTTTTGGTTTGGATTGGAAACTTGACAAAAATATCTATAAACCCTTGCAACAATGAGGGTAAAGACCCCCTGGTGGTAGCAACTTTTGTCCTTCTATTTCAGTGATTTCGTTCAGCCTGGGCTTCAATTTCTGCTAGGATTCATAGGTAGACAAATATTTGTACATGGAAGATACATTTATCATTAAAACTATTTTACAACCCATCAACGTGTCCTCCTCTTTTCCCCCAAAGCATTCACATAATTTTATAGTTTTAAGAGTCAAAATAAGAAACAGTTTGTAGAAAATGTTTTGGGAAATCCTAAGGGTCATTAAAAAATCAAAACTCTCCCATGTTTAATTTTAAGAATTAATGGTGAAAGAATGCAGGGAATACACACAACTCACCTGAAGTGATCAGTTTTGGAGATAAATTACCTAATTTGGCCAAGTCTTTTAATTTTGTGGAAGAGATAACTTACCTCGGAAGGGGCCTTGCCCTATTTCCAAAGGGAATAATGCTTTACTCCTCTTTCCATGACATGATGCTCACATCTGACAACAATTAAGAGAAATGGTGCCACTTAGCCTCCTGAACCACAGCAGCCACAAGAGAGCACAGAACAGGAGAAGGAAATGTTAAATGATAGAGTACAAATGAACCATTTTATTATTCAGCAATTCAGATAAAGCACTTCAAGTCCAGTATAAGAAATAAATGTTTTCAAGGAACATTACTTTGACTACTAATTATGTGACTTGTAACTTAGAGTGCCAATGACCCTGACTTTTTGGATTTTGTGAGCAATTTTAATTTAGAGCTATATTGCTGGCAAACCATAGCTTCAGTAAGTCAATTAGAAACGATCAGCAAGTTCCTCTAATAGAATTGCAAATTCCAGTGTCTCTTCCCAGTATTTCTGACTTAAGTAACATCTATTATAAGCGAGGCAAGCATTATCAGGGTTTGAATTTTTCTCAGCCCATTTTTCTTTAACTCCAGAGAACTAACACTGCCAACGATTTCTCGGAACATGTGTCTGTAATTCCCTTACATGACTCCTGGGTCACTGAGAAACTGTTAACATTTAGTGAACTTTACACAATTAGCTCTGTCCTTTGGGTTTCCAAACACGTTTTTCTTATCCTTATATTGTGTATGGGAAAGGAAAATTTACAGGGGAAATGCAGTCTTGCCATCTTCTTCATTAAAGTCTCCCAGGGCACTTTACAATCATTAAAAGTTATAATTAGTACTGAAGTACATTCAACTCCTAAAAGGATCATTTTTTAAACTAATAACTTTTTTTAACATCTGTATTTTAAAGTCTCAAAACAGTTTAAGTACTCCCGACTTCAGTGGATAATGACTTCCTAAGCATGAAGGAAAGAAACTAAAGCGTTTTTAAATGGTCTGAAATATATTTCCTAATCCCCTCTAGATTTTGTTCATTGAAAACAGTCAACTATTTTCATAACTGAAACAGTGTTTCTTTATTTGAAAAAATCGTCAGGTAAAGAGATAAGCAAAGAGATGATGGTAAGAGTTATAAATTTTACTCCATATCTTAAGCATGTTACGAATTAAAGTTAGGTCTTTAAGTTAGTCTCCTCTGTTATGTTTTTAATGAGTTTTGCATTTAATGGTAGACATGATTTCTTGGGAAACAAAGGTATATACAGGATCTCCCTAGTCATCATCCATTTGGGTGTGTGACACTTGACAATGTCCTTATCAAAGACTCTACAAGTCCAGTATTTTGCATAATTTGAAAGCTAAGAAATGTGTATTCCACAGTTACATGGATACCAGTTGTAGATACGATTCTTCTGGATCAAAGACAAAGAATAGATATTACTCACATCAATAGCAGTAGCCAAAGTCTTATCATTTTCTTGTGCTGATCCTTCACCAAGGCAAGGTTGACAGATTTGGACAATAAAGGAGAAGACCTTTTTAGATTAAGAATATTTGTTACATAGATAGAGAAAAAAAGCAAGAAAAACAAAAAATGCCTATTTATAAGTCACCTGTCTTATTGAAAGGCACTGAAACAAAAGGGGTCAGATGACATGTAACGTGAGTATTGGGACACTGCTGCTGAAGTGCTGATGCCAGACTGTAGATGGGCAATTATAGAACCCATAACTTTACCCTAAAGACGTGATCCAGATAGCCTCATACCTCATCAGAAACCAGGAGGCTATGACAATGTTGTCTCGTGGTAATCTCCAGGGGGAATGGGGAGGCAGGCAGAAAACAGTCTTGTAACATTGCTACAAAAATTTTCTATGATCCCGTGTTCTCAGAAACAGAGCAGTCTACCAAGACTTACATCACCTGCAGTTAATTCTTGCCTGTGCAGTCTGTACAGGGAGTACCAGGTTACTATGGTGCCATCGTGGTGTCAAATTCTCCCAGACTTCCTAAACTCCAATTTCCATAGACAATGTAGTAAAAACCCCAGGTGAATTCTGCACACGCAGTAGGTTGAATTACAGAAGAGGTACCCTGAGATTGGAAGACCCTCAACCTTTTAAAATGTGCTGCAAGTAAATATACCTGCCTTTTATTGCAGATGGAAGCAGTACATTAATTTTATTAGACACCAAAAAACTTTTGGAAGGGGATACTATATCTCCCAAGGCCATTTACCATATAAATACTTATTAAAAGATTATATAGAACAAAATACTGTTCAGTGCGCATGTAAAATGTAAAAGTTAATGAAGAATTGTCTGCTAATATTCATGTATTAAGAATACAATGAACGAATGTCATTGCTTGATGAAGCTTCTCAGAAAGATTGAGCTCTCCTAACCGAAATGAATTCCACAGGTTGAAGCTTCATTGTCCTTACACCTTACATTTTTCCTTGCGCAGAATTATAATGTCTAATGTATTGTAGGGACCAAGGGTCCACAGCAAGAAAACTGCACAGGGAGGATGACAGGACAGAAAAATAAGAGTCTATTGCCTAAAAGGTATTATTAAAGTGTATTAAATGTCCTAGATTGCCATCCTCCTGTTTTTGTATGAGTGTGTGTGTCCGCGCATGCATGTGCTTGCATGAACGAGATTGAAAGAGAGACAAAGGCAGGAGAAGGAAGATGCTATTTGCTTCAGCAAAAATAAGCCAAATCATCTGTTACTTGCATTTGAAAACATACCCAATCAATACAACTTGAAATCAGAAGAAAACGTACCTTGACACCCTGATATAAATGTTAATTGAATCTACCTTGCCCACATCTACATGTCGAATAGAGCCAGATTCCCACTTGATGTTATTAGTCTGAAATTAATATTACTGTCTTTCCCTTAACTATCTGAATTTAGAAAATACACTTAAATCTTCACTAAGTTATTTCCTCTTACATAGCATTTGGGGTAACATTATTTAATTGGCTTGATGGTAAGATTAAACTGAGACAGATATAAATATGTCTCCTGGGGCCCACAAAGATGCTCAATACATTTCAGCTTTCCTGACAGCGAAATGCTCTGCTAAGCTTTTGTAAAGATAATAGTGCTTAAAATGGTTTTCATCCAACACCCAGTGCAAAAAACTTTTACTAATTTCTAACTTCACCATTTGATTCAAAAGCTTACGATAGGCCTGCCTATTGTGGCTCATACCTGTAATCTTAGCATTCTGGGAGGCAGAGGAGGGTGGATTGCTTGAGCTCAGGAGTTCTAGACCAGCCTCAGGAAAATAGAGACCTCTTCTCTACTACAAACAGAAGAACTACCCAGGTGTTGTGGCAGGTGTAGTCCCAGTTACTCAAGAGACTGAGGTCAGATGATCAATTGAACCCAGAAGTTTGAGGTTGCTGTGAGCTATGATGCCGTGGCATTTTACTAATGGTGACAGAGTGAGATTCTGTCTCAAAGAAAAGACAAAAAGTTTAAGATAGTTTATATATATATATAGTATCCCTGAGTCATGTTTTGTAATATTTATGTTTATAAATTTTAGTTCCAAATAGAACAACATTAATTTAGTTGTCTTTTCTTTTAGCAGAACACTAACTTAGTTGATTTCTTTACAAAGTCTTGGCAAAAATTAGGTATTTTAAATTATCCACAAACTAGGTAATACTATATTTGTTATTTTTTGTTTTATTTATAATCTTTTTTCTCATCCCATAGCACTATTTTAGGCAAATGTATATTTATCTATGGTGGAAATATAAGAACTGCTTTTAAGGGCAAGAGATAACTTGAAGTATGGATGGCAGAATATATTTTTAAATTTGGAACACTTTTGAATTCACTTATCTAACATTTTTAGGGTTTTGATTCTACATGCATGAACAGTATTGGTCTGAAATTTTTCTTTTCTATAATGTGTAAGAATTTTCTCCAGGACAATGCTGGCCTCATAGAATAAATAAAGAAATATTATTTCTGTTTCTAACCTCTGAGGAGATCGTAGAGTATTGATACAATATCTTCTTTAAATGATATATACATAAATATTTAAAACTATAGAAATATATGAAACCTTTCATAAAGAATGTATAGAAAAAGTAGATGAAGTTTAGATAATCATATCCCAAAGCAGTTGTCAATGAGCTACAATGATTATGACTTTACATTGCTACTCATAAGATAGAAGATGCTTACTATTGTAGTACTCCAATCCGAAAGAACTGAGGTATGAAATTGTGCTTTAATCACTGGTGTGGGAAATAAAATAAGAATTGTCAGTGTGAAAGAGAGAGTACGTGTTATCAGCCACTGGCCTGACTCTGAGATCTAGCCTAATGGTAACATGTTGGATAGCAGAAATCTGCACTCAGTAACTGTGCATTATTTGTCAGAGGCAACCCTAACTATAACCGTAATCCTAGGAATCGCTGGGGATTTAAGTCCCAGTATGTACATAATTCATAGAAGTATAGGTCCCTGAAGAGGAAGAGAGCTAACACATTTTTCTTTTTTTCTTTCTAGCACCCTGCTACTTCCACAAGACTGTGCCACTGTCCTGGCTGGGAAGCCAGAATGCCGCCGAAAGGTATCAGATGAGAAACTTTAGGAAACTTCTATTTTACAATAAGCTCATCCTAGGAAACAGAATTATTACTTAGCCTGCTTGACTATCAATTATTGGGGGTTTGGATGGTTGGAGAGATGGGCAGATGGAAGACTATCACAAACGGAAGACTTTCAAGATTTTCAGAGAAAGCAATTCTGTATCTCTTTTATCATTTTTCGTAACTCCTATGGCCAAGATATCAAGATCTAAAGTTAGTGTCAAGAGAAAGGGCAATCCAATTAAAACAAAAGGTCAGTTCTCTAAGATGCCATGATCCTACAGAGCACGGCTTGGATCTTCTAATATAAATGAGATGGGAACTTGCGTTAAAAGGGGTATTCGCACTTCAGCAGAATCCAAACCCTGGCAGTGCCCCCGAGAGGGTCCTGCACGTTAACACCTCAGGGTTCAGGGCGGTGTGTCACCTTCACTTCTGCAATTTAGATGAAATTAGTGAGCGGCAAGTTACACAAATGTTAATGGTAGGGGGCTTGGAATTTTCTCCACTAAGAGGTACAAAATGTACATATTGCTTCTAAAATATGTATATTAGTATATAGTTTTATGTCCTATAACTGATTTGAGCTTCTGTAAGAGTCTTCATCCTATTCTTAGAAAGTGCCAGGAAAAATTATGAAAGACACTGAAATGGGCAAAAGGGACACTTTTTTACCTTTCAGATTATCCTTGCCTTATATTGACTCTGAGCTACTTTAAAACTCTAGAAGTTGTAGAACACTGATAATAAAAGCAATGATCTTAGTCTATGAAAAAACAAATTGTTTCTGGTGGAAATATAGTTACATATCATCCTGTGGATACTGACCAGTGTTTTATAAATTCATTTCATCTTCTCCTAACAACCTGTAAATATGTATATTTTAAAAAACTGATTTTTGAACTTGTTGTAACACCTTACTGGTTACCTCATTAACTGACAAATAAATTTAGTCTTTGCAACAAAATGAAAAAACATTTCTGCCAGCTGTTCTTTGAGGTCTGGTGCTCCCTTTTGCAAAATGTTATTAGTTATTGATTCAAATTCTTTTATAAATATAGGCTGATTTAGATTATTTCTTCTTATGGAAATTTTACCAATTTTCATCTTTCAAGAAATTAGTCTATTTCGTCCAAGTTATCAGATTTATGGGCATTGATTTTCTCATAGTATCCCTTTATTATCCTCTAATTGCCATGTGGGAGTAATGAGGATTTGTCTCTTGTTTTCATACTGGCAATTTGCGTCCTCTGCTTTTTTCTTATTTAGCTTAGTTAAAATTTTATCAATTTTATTGATATTTTCAAAAACACAGCCTTTATTTTCCATAAAAAATTCTCCATTGTTCTTTTTTTTTTAGATTTTCCTATATTTTTTTTTGACTTTTCACTGTATTTTCAATTTCTTTGTTTGCTCTGCTCTAATTTCTGTTTCTATTTGCTTTGAGCTTAAATTCTTCATCTTGTTCCTAGTTTCCTAAAGTGGGAGCTTTGATTTGGGAATTTAGAGCTTTTGTTTTTTCTTGTATAAATATCCAATGCTAAAAATCTCTTTCTGGGCACTATTTGACTCTGTCGCACAAATTTTGACCCAGGTGCACTATCATTTTCATTTAGTCCAAAATATATAAATTTTTAATTTCTCTTGAGATACCTTTTATGTGGGTGTTATTTAGAAATATGACTTTATTTTTCCCTGTTGCTATCTTTCCTTTTGCAGCAAACTCTTTAAGTCCTTTCCATTTGCGTCTTCTAAGTATTCAATTTCCATTTTCTCCCAAATCAGCCAACTGATGATTTTTTTTTTTGTTTGAAATCATGAAAATCCCCATAAGGAAACATGAAGTAAGCAGACACGAGTTTTTAAAATAACAATGTTTGTTAATTTTAAGAATTAAAAAAAGGACACTAACATGAATTTTGGCAGAAAACTCAACTATTTTCAAAATCAGTAAAGGGAAAGTAGGAAGCTTAAAATTTACTGAAATTACTAATTTAATGGATCACATCAATAGATGCTACTGAACTGAAAATTAGCAAAATTGAAAATAATTCCAAAACATATCCTCAATTACACATGGATAAACAAAAGAAGGAAAATACAGAAAAGCATCAAAATAGTGTGACTAGATCTAATTGATGTGTACTTAGATTTCTAGATGGAGAGGAAAGAGAATGAGGCAGAAGCAGTCTTCAAAGAAGACTATGGCTGAAATTTTCCCTAAAATAAGGATAATAAAACAAACTTTACTGGCTGGGTGTGGTAGCTCACACCTGTTAATACTAGCACTCTGGGAGGCCCAGCTTGAGTGAGCGGGAGACCCTGTCTCTACTAAAAATAGAAAAATTAGCAGGGCTTTGTGATAGGCCTATGCAGTTGCTTCTAGTGAGGAGGCGGAGGCAAGTGGATCACTTGAGCCTAAGAGTTTGAGGTTGCTGTGAGCTATGATGATGCAGCACTCTACCAAGGGTGCCAGAATGAGACTGTATTTCAAAAAATAAAACAAAACAAAAAAATCCTTCCATCCACAAAATCAAGAAACTCTAAAAATTTTAAATAGGGTGAATTTTGTTGGGGTATGTGTCTGGTTCCGCAAATCCAGCTGTCTTGGTTTAATTACTCAGCAGAACTAGCAAGGTCTGTCAAAGCTAAAGTGTGGCACAATTAGAGACCCCAAGTGGATAGAGACCAAAAGCAAAATGGGAACAGGACGGGTGATGTGAATAAAAAGCAAAAAAATTAACAGAGGTTTTAGCAATATGGAGAAAGTTTAGGTACTTCCAAAGAAGTGAAAGTAAGTGGGTCTCTCTCACAAGTGAGAAGAGAGAGATCCCAACCTCAGTGGAAGTATAAAGTTACAAATATCCTCTCCTTCTCTCCCTTTGAAATTGTTTGTGTAACTTTTTTACTGTTCTCTGTGCATCTCCAGGTACCTTTATCCTTCGCTATTGGTGATTGACTACCTGTATTACCTCATACTCATAGTCTCTTCCTTTTTAGGGGAAGAATTGCCAAGTGCTGATCTAGCTGTTGATTTTACCAATACTTGGGTAATTGTGGTGTGTAGTGCTCACCTTATATCCAAATATGGAACTGGTATTGTGTGCAGGACGTGCTTAGTCAGACTCAACACAGTGTTCACATAATTTTCCATGGCTTATTTAGCAGTTCAGGCTTCCCTCCCATTACACTTGAAGACCCTCTCATTGGCCCTTCTCAAATAGAAATGAATTGCCCTTAGTAACGTTATATGATAATTGTTACAAACAAAACACAAAGAACAAGAAGGGGGGTTGTGGATTCTGGACAGAATTTCAAAGGAACATCAATAAAGTGGCTTTCAAAGGAAACAATGGAAAGTCAAAGACTGCAGAATTATATTCAAAAGTGTTAAAGAAAATAACCTTCAGGGTAGCATGAAGCCTAAATAAAGATATTTTCAGTAAAATTAAAATGGGGAAAATTTACAGAACTGGCTAAAAGTAACGTAACAGAATATTATTTGGCAGAAAAACTTTTAACCCTGATGTCAGTGTGAAGATAAAGAACAAATGATGAGTAGGGAAAAGATTTCACATAGTGGCCA
The DNA here is from genome assembly GCA_963574575.1 of Galagoides demidoff. NCBI lineage: Eukaryota > Metazoa > Chordata > Mammalia > Primates > Galagidae > Galagoides > Galagoides demidoff. The sequence goes on from CAUYQV010189796.1 coordinate 13,139, forward strand.
ATTTAATAAAATATGAACTGTATCAGACTATAATAAAATGGTCTATGAATTGAATTGCCAACATAGTGGCAATTACAAAGCAGAATAACAATCACATGTAAGTCAGAAAGGGAGTACATGGTATGTTGAAGTGTTCTAAGGTCCTTCCTTATCCAGGAAGTGGTAAAGGCACTACTTAAAACTCAATTCCAATAGGAAATCCATAATTCCATTTCTGGAGTAACCATTAAAAGAAGACTAAAAAACTACATGAATATAAGCAAAGGCATAAGGGAAACACTCACTAGTTAAATAATGAAAAAGGAGCTGAGTAAAAAAGAAAAAATGTCATAAAACAGATTAAATATACAGAAAATAAATAGTAAGATGGTATGTTTAAACCCAAAATATGTTAGTAATTATATTGAAATTAAAACACCTAAAAAAATGAGGACACACTATTCCAGGATCCCTTCTAACTAAATAAGAATATTCATTTAATAAAAATATGAAAGAAGAAATGTCAATGAAAAGATAGTGAAAAGCATTATACATATTATAATGTGTATATATGTACATGTGTGTATATATGTGTGTGTGTGTATATAATTTTGAGATGAAGCCAAATGTGAGAAGAGTGAAAATAGATTATATGGACTCTGACACTGTGGTAGTAACGTCAAAAAAAGACAAAGGAGATGGTGAAAAAGAGAGAGATAAAAAAGGTAAAAAAAGCTTCTTGACATCCAAAATAATTAAATAAATAAACACTGAAAACCAAAAAATGAAAAGATCACAAACCAAACAGTGGAAGCCTGTGTCAGGAAAGGTAGGTTTTATCATGAAATAGCAACTTTCCTACAAAGTAATCATAGGAGAAAAATAGAAAACAGTTCAAATACTAAAATACTTGCACTAAATTTTCCACATTCTTTTTTGAAAAATTCAAATTTCATAGTAAAAATCACATAGCAAATATAATATGCAATATACTTTATATAATGTAAGAGCTAAAACCAAACATAAATTTTATCAATAAATAACAATTGGTTCAACTCATCTTTCAAAAGAAAAAAATAAATCTCAAATTGCTTCATAAAGCAAGACACAGTTCTACATGCTAACCAAAAAATACACTAAAACAAACTAGTATGAGTGGGAAACAAAAATTTCAATGGGAAAAATACAACAGACAATTTAAACCCAACTTAAGCAAATATTGGAAACTTCACATCTGACAAAGTGAACTAATACTAAATAAGTTACAGTAAGATTTTTATAATGTTATTAGCCACAATCACAAGGATAATATTAATGGGTTTTGATAGATATGCACTAAAAAATTCAGCAGCCACCTTCAAAGAACTAAGACTGCAGTATGAACAAGAAGAAAGATATAGAAAGTGTCTAAAACTCTCTCTTCCAGACCTAAAGAACTTTCACGCAGCTTCTGGGACTACTAACAGCTCCCAATCCAAGTTGCTCACCTTGTCTTGAAATTGTCTTGGCTGGAAGGAGTTGCTCCTCCAAGGGTAAGAACCCATACAAGTGACAGAGTATATCCAGAGACCAGTCAGTGAGGGAGTATAAATCCCTGCCCTGTGCTACATAGCACAAGATAACTGTAAAGGGCCATCCCTGGGTCACTCTATGGAGACTGCATCACAGCCCAGCTACTTCCTCTAGCCAATTCTGGCTCTTTCCATTTCTTCGGTAAGTATTGATCCTGAGAGCACTCCTTGATAAACTTTCAGTATATTATTTTGCTTTAGATCTAATAGGCACAAATTGAGTAAAGATGAAGAATACTTAAATAGCAATCAATTAGGAAATTCTTATAAATATATCCACTTTTGCATTATTTACATATGCTGGGACATATCCTATTTTTTGTGTGTTCTCGGAACAGTCTTCCATCAATGTCACAGACAAAGCTTTACTATTCCCCCTATAAAGAATGCTCTGGAAAATGGAGAGAAAAAAAGAAATAAACTGATAGAAGAAAAAAAAAGAAAAGGAGGGGAAAGACAGTGAATAGAGAAAAAAATTAAAATGGTTCTTATGCACATGGAATTACGTGTAACTCATCAACAACAATAAAAACAAAACGTAAAACTCCATTGTGGTATCAGATTATCTTTAATCAAATCAGCAAAGTCCAAAAGATTGCCAATATAGTCTTTTGGCTAGGTTGTAGAAAAAGTGGGATTTTTTTTTTCTATACATTGTGAGGAGATTGAAAGATATTACTTCTAGGGAGTTGAATTTGATTCACTTCTATGAAGAGTGCATGCGGGAAGACTTACGAGAGTAATCATACCTTGATGTGCTTGCACTGCTGGTAATAATTATTTCATAAGTTTGAAACTAATACTCAATTATCAATTGTTAGTAGATTAGAAATATTATTACGAATAGGGAACAAAGTCTAGATAAAGGGGGAAAGTTATGGGATTTCAATATGGACTGATTTTCCGGGCTCTGAGCACAAAGTGCGAGATCCTATCACTTTAATATTTCTGTAGCCTGGCGTCTTGTACATCCCCCATCCCGTCGCAGCTGCAGTCAGCAGCTGTCTGGAGGTTTTGAAGCTGCTGCTTTTGCCAGGGCAAAGCTGTGTGCTCTGAGAGAGTGGCTTGGGGAGTTAAGAATGTGAATTCTTTAAACTTTGTCCAACTCAGGAAGACTTGCTCTAGACCAGATGAGGAGAAGAATGATCTCTTTTCTTCTGTCACCTTTATTGGGCCAGAAGAGTCTATCTGTTTGGATATAAGGCTGTCAGAGTATTAAGATATCACATCTGTGGTGTGTGATTGTGGGTCAGCTGGGATTTGGTCCTTGAGTCGGCCTCTGATTGGCTTCCTTATCAAGACTTTGTTTGCATTAAGACATAATACTTTGAAGCAGTAAAAAGTAACAAGTAAATCCTTGCATTTAACCTAATCAACAGCAGAGTTAGTTCAGTTAGTAGGAATTCAAGCTCAGCAAGAACCATGTGGGATTGTTTGCCTTGCTCTCATGAGATTTATGACTGTAACACTGATGTATGAAATAAATACAGAGCTAGCCTGATACTCAGCACAGCATACTGGAAGCCTCATGAAGGGTGTGTTGCCTTCTGAGCCCCACTGCTCTTAAAACTATCTCTTTGTCTGTATTTCTTTATATTAATACTCTATAACTCCTACTAATAATTTTCTTCAGTTTCCTCATACCACCAGGCCACTAGGCAGTAAACCCATTGTGTATTGTGGCTGGTCCATAACATGTTTACAAACAGAAAACAATTTAGTGCACATGGGTATTGTTATTCTATTCTTTATAGTGGTAAAGGCTAAAAAAAAACATGTTAAATATTACAATTGGTATTTAGTGGTGCTAATTGTTGGCAAAATAAGTAAGGAATCTGTTCAATGTGAATTTTATTCCTAAGCTATATTGCTATGTTTAAAAGGACGTAGGATGACAGGTTTGGTGCTCTTAACTCAGTGGTTAGGGCACTGATCACACATACCAGGGCTAATGGGTTCAAAACTGGCCTGGGTCTACTAAATAACAATGACAACAACCAAAAAATAGCCTGGCATTTTGGCAGGCCTCCTGTAGTCCCAGATACTTGGGAGGCTGAGGTAAAAGAATCGTTAAGCCCAAGAGTTTGAGGTTGCTGTGAACTGTGACACCACAGCACTCTACCAACAGTGACATAGTGAGACTCTGTCTACAGAATTGTTTGCTACAATTATGTAAAATAGAAGAAGCCATAACCCAAATGTCATTTTCCTGTTTTTTTAAAAAAAGTTTAAAGCAGAAAATATTGAAAATTACTTCAAGGAGGAAAGGCAAAAAGGGTCAGGGTAATGAATGAAAGTAATATGTCTCTGAATATGCCAAGTTTAGAGGGCTTTTGTTTTTGAACCATGTCGATATTTTACATATAAAATAAAAATAAAAAATTAATCAAAAATAAAATGTCATTATTAAGAAGAAAAGCAAGCCTAAAATTTAGTGAATAGAAAAAAATGAATCTAATCAAATAACAGATATTAACTCTAACACAAAGAGACACTAAATGTTTTGTAATGAATTTAAACACAGTACTCTGAGTACATACTCTTTGTGAAACACATTCTGAGGGCAAAAGATGTTATTAAATGATCTTAAGCTGCAGTATTAGTATTACAATTTTAAAAACCTTTTCAGTATAATAGGATAATGTAAATCAATACACAGCTAATGTTACTCGTAGAAGTAACAGAGAAAAGAAAAATACATGTAAGTATGAAATCACCAAGGATGTGAAATTTTAAAATATTATTTTTGGAAATATTAATACAAAGTGGGTTTTTCTTGTTGTTGAGACAGAGTCCCACCCTACGCCCTGAGCAGAATGGAATGGGGTCATAACTCACTGCAACCTCAGACTCGGCTGTGGGTATCCTGCCTCAGCCTCTGGAAGCTGCTGTGATTACAGGTGCTCACAGCAATTCCCAGCTAGGTTTTTCATTTTTTTATGGGTCAGGGTCTCTCTCTGGCTCAGACAAGTCTCAAACTCCTGAGCTCAAACAATTCTCCCACCTTAGCGCCCCACAGTGCTGGAATTATAGGCATGAGCCACTGTACCCGGCCAAAGTGGGTTTTAAAAGATATAAATCTAAGGATTTCTGGTTTAAGCTTGAGAATGCAAAGAGCTTGGAAGTTGTACTCCATTTCTTAAATAAAAAACATGGTACAAACTGAAAATCAGTGACTTATTTTGGACTTTCAAATACAGAGACAAGGACATTTAAGGAGAGCTTCTTACTTACCTGGAGAAGAAACAACTGGAGACATTCACCAGACAGTTAAAAGATAATTTTGTTGAATTTTTAGAGGATGAATGTACAGTAGTATAAGAATTAAAAGAGGTTTTTTTTTTTTTTTTTTTTGCGGTTTTTGTTTGCCAGGGCTGGGTTTGAACCCACTATCTCTGGCATATGGGGCTGGCGCTCTATCCTTTGAGCCACAGGCAATGCCCAAATTTTTTGCTTTTTTTTTTTTTTTTTTTGTCAGTTTTTTGTCTGGGGTTGTGTTATGAACCGGCCACCCTTAGCATATGGGGCTGGCGTCCTGCTCCTTGAGCCACAGGCGCCACCCCAATTAAAAGAGTTTTAAAGTTTATAGTCTTTGTGAGGATGGGAGTCACACAAGCCTCTGAGTTTCACCTTCAGGAAACTAACCAGATTCTTGTGGTGAAACCTACCAAGAAAAATCTCTTCATGTCTGCCAGAGTAAAGCTAAAAAGTATTATTTTAAAATAGACACAGGTCTTTTCCATAACAAAGGCCCACTCTGCAGGAAAAAGAACATTTCCATACACATCTGGCCTTCCTGTCTAAACTGAGGAAGGGAGAAAAACTAAGCAATGCTTATGAAGGCCACACGTCATTGACAAAATTCCACTTGAACTTAACCGGAACATTGTAGAAAGCTTCCTCTTTCCCTGCCTTACCAGCAAAAAGCTCCAGTGTAGTAATAGGCATTACAGTGTAAGTACCTGTAAGCTCTCACCTAGCTGAGGAGGAGTTCTTAGAGAAGTTCAAAGACAATGCAGGAGACTAAGCTGGGCCGCTAAAGAATTTGAGTCCTTTGGTTTCTTCAGCTGCAGCAGTCATCAAAAATGCTCCAAATCCTGGTCAGAATGACAAGTCTTCTCTCTAAAGCCTATTGATCTGCAATTCAATTACTTAATACATCACATCTAGCATTCATTTAAAAATTATAAGATACACCAAAATAAAGGGGAAAAATGGTCTTAAGCAAGCATAGAAACAAACATAGATGATCCAGATATTGGAATTATCTGGCAGGGAATACAAAATAGCTATGAATACTATGTTCAAGACCATGTTGAAAAAAGTAAACAACCTGCAAAAACAATGAGAAATTTCTCTCAACACTAAGAATTAAAGTTATGTGCTAGGAATAAAAAACACTGTAATAGAAATGAAGAATCCTATCAATGAACTCTTTAGTAGACTCAAGGTACGCTAGGGAAAAAATCAGTGATCTTTAAATTATGTCAACAGATACAAACCAAATAAAAAATGTAAAAGAATTAAATAATAAAAAAAACCTGGAATAGAACACCTAAGGACTACGAGACAATTTCAAAAGGCAGGCTATGTGCCTGATTGGAATACAGAAAGGAGAAGACAAAAGAGATAAGGCATAATAAATATTTAAAGCAATGATCACTGAATATTCTCCATGATTAATGACATACACTGAATGCACGCAGATCCAAGAGCGCCCAGAGCACCACTCAGGATAAGTTCCAGGAAATGTACCCCTAGTCATATCAAATTCAAACTACAGGAAAACAAAGACAAATTCTTAAAATAAGTCAGAGAAAAAAACCTACCCTATGTGAGAAATAGGAAAATGAAATATAGTTGCCTTCTCACCATAAGCCATACAAAAAAGAAGGTAGAATTTACATGTGTGTGTGTGTGTGTATGTGTGTTTTATCCATGTGTGTTAGTGTGTGTGATTTGTATGTATCATTTAAAAAAAGACATTCATACTCCACCAGAGACTGGAATTTTACATTAGCAAAATAATCCTTCATAGTGAAGAAGAAGTAAAAACTTTTTCAGACTAAAACTTAGGGATTTCGCTGCTGGAAATCCTGCAGAAAATTGTTAAAAATTTCTTTAAAAAGATGAAAAATGATAGGTTTCAGAAACTTATATCTGCTGGGGTTCTGCCCCAGGGGCAGGTTCCTTTAAGACCCATGGAAATGGTGACGACTGACTGGGAAAAATGAAATTATGAGTGGTGAGAGATAAAGAGACAGAGCAAACAGAATAGAGTTTTAAAAGGTGGGCACAGGCCTCAACCACCAGCCTGTGGGGCTTCAGTAAGTGGCAGTGAATGCTTGTTCCAGTACTTTTATTGAAGGTTATTTTCTTATTTCGCCCAGAGGATAAGCTGAGGAAGGGAACAAAAACATCAGCAGTTTCTCTGAGTAAGCATGTTAGTTCTTATTCTATCTATAATCATTAACTTTAAGGGTCTGGGCAGCCTTGAGAAATCCAGAACCTGAGCCCTGTGTGGGGGCAGGTTCTTGTTTGTGGTCACGCACACAGAGCCCTTGGCCGAGGAACCGGTGCATTGGCATCAGATGTCCTCTCAAGAAGTGGTAGAAAAGAGAAATTTTCCCCTATCTCCACCTGGAGGCGTCTCCCTCCATGGTTAGATGCAAGCTCTCCTGCCCCTATCTCAGGGCTAGAGCTGTTCCTTTTATCTCTGCCCTAGTCATTATAACAAATCCTCACAATGGGTATTAGCTTCTGGAAGGTTGTTGACTGTTGACTGAGCAGGGTTGCCTGGTTAATGTTCCTTTCCACACCTTGCAGGCAGGTTCCTGCTATAGCCATTGTTCTTCAGAGTGCTTACAGACCCAGCAAGGGTGCTTATCAGCTGTATCCCTTATAGGCCAGGCTTTCAGTGAAAGCAGAAACTGCCCAGACAAGTAATTCAATCCAGAAGACCAAAAATCACATTACAACAAAACTATTTGTATCAGAATGTTTATTGCAGCCCAATTCATAATTGCTAAGTCATGGAAGAAACCCAAGTGCCCATTGACCCACGAATGGATCAATAAACTGTGGTATATGTACACCATGGAATATTATGCAGCCCTAAAGAAAGATGGAGACTTTACCTCCTTCATGTTTACATGGATGGAGCTGGAAAATGCTCTTCTTAGCAAAGTATCTCAAGAATGGAAGTATCCAATGTACTCAGCCCTATTAGGAAACTAATTTATAGCTTTCATATGAAAGCT